>JAKCPI010021634.1:0-14618 GCA_023213315.1 Euborellia annulipes
AAATAATTAATTTTAAAATATACTAGAAATTTGTTAGGTTGGCAAATAAATTGAACTTTCATATATATTCATAAACAGTTTATGAAACAGAGTTCCTATATTTGTATAGGAAGTTTTCTTGAAAATTTTTAACAGTGTGTTGAAATTGTCATTTAAAACTCTCTGGGCATTAGGAAGGCGGGAAAATTTTTTTTCCTAGGTTGGTAGGACTGTCTATAACATTTGCCAAGCGTCTGTTTGTCAAAAGGTTTAATTATCTCCGAGTTACATCTGTTTTTGTAAACAACCAAAAGTGAATTTTTCGATTTTTACAATGGTGATTTTGTTGAGCAAAGAACTTGCTTGCATCTGGGGAAGGAATATTCTTGGAAATGTTGCAGAAGGGCTTTGGTGATCAAAAATATGGCACAAAAAAAGTAGTACAACGAGTTCAAAGAGGCCGAGAACGGACAGACCATCAACGTCCGTCGACGAGACCACGTCCAAAAAGTCAAAGATTTGGTGCATGAAAATCGTCGATTGACAAAGACAGACCATGTCACGAAAACCACTTTTTTGGATTCAGGGGACCTCAAAACGTGTATATCCGTCAAAATTTCTACATCGAATTGTTGACATGAATCCAATACTTTCTCTCTCTTTATATATTAACATATACATATAGGTAAGAGAAAGTAATAAATATTTTCACATCTTTATAAAACTTACATCTTTAATTCTAATATATCGGCGGAAACTAAATATATATCATCACAAAAAAAAACTGGTGTAACAAGCCGAGAACACAACTTTCAAATACTAAAGATAAGAGAGTGTTGTCTGCTGTGCGACCACTCACACCAGATTTTTTTTTTTCAAGATAAGTGAGAATATTTGTTGCGGTGAGAGGGCCCGAGTCGGGTGTCGCTGTTAGTACTTGAATAAAATCTTTTTTTTTTTTCCCTCATCCACTTGTAAATTGACTTGTCGGATGTTCATTCGTTTTTTGACATCCCCGGCTGTCTTGCTGTGATTTCCTTCAGCTATTTAACACTCAGGAGAGAGAGATATAAAAAAAAAAAAAAAAGTAAATAAGTACTTGGAATTGGAAAGACTTTTTTCATCCCCCCCCATCCCTTAAAGGAAAGGTTATTTGACCCTTCATCAGGTCATGTCAAGCGTGAAACCTTTCAAGATTCCCAAGAGAAAGGAAGAGAAAATGACGTAGAAAAAAAAAGGAGAGACAGAGAGAAGTGTCAAAACGACGGATACGAAGAGTAAATCGAGCTGGCAATCTCTCTGACTGACATGTCGTAAGACAATATGTAAAGCAGGAAATGATTCAATCACTTATCGTAAAACCTAACCTGGAAAATATATCTCTATAAAAACAAAATGAACCTGGATACAAGACAAGATACGACGAGTCGCGGCTTTATCCCGCCCTCGGGGCTTGGTGTAGGGGTTAGCGGGCTAACCTCCTATACCAAACGTCGCGGGTTCGGACCCCAGGCAGTCCGATGATTTTATTTAAGCCATTTGGATTCAAAATGGCTTAAATAAAAATACCTGGACCCCAATATAGATATATGAAACATTAAAGTCTTAAATGGCCTGAGTTGCCGAAAAGACTGTGTGAATGAGAAAAAAGTGTGAGTGTTTAAAAAAAAATAAAAAAATAAAAATCTATATATATACCTATATATAATTCGCTAATGTCCGTCCGTCTGTCTGTCTGTCACGCTCTATTTAGGCAACTTCCCGTTGGAATTTTTGAAATGAAATTTTAGGTGAAAAGTGAAGAAAATCTGCAGCTAGTTGTATTTCATTATTTTTATTCCACCAAGTTGACGTTTCGATCCCGGTTGGGATCATCCTCAGAACAGGTGGGTGTTATGTATGTGTATATTTGTAATTCTCAATCATATATTATATATAGAACTTAAAGATGGATAGATACAAATAAATTATATTAGTTATTATATAATTGAAAGTAAATGATCAAGAGAGATGGTCACGTCGCAAGACAAATTTGATTTACTTTCAATTATATAATAACTAATATAATTTATTTGTATCTATCCATCTTTAAGTTCTATATATAATATATGATTGAGAATTACAAATTTACACATACATAACACCCACCTGTTCTGAGGATGATCCCAACCGGGATCGAAACGTCAACGTGGTGGGAATAAAAATAATGAAATACAACTAGCTGCAGATTTTCTTCACTTTTCACCTATCCTTATTAAACTACCAGCTATAAGCCCTACGTATCTAAATGAAATTTTATTCGCATAAAAAGGTCCTTCTAGGCATTACAAGAAAATTATTTTCATCCCGAAATTCCTATAACTTTTTGAGTTATTAGTTCTTAAAGTTACGATTTCTCCCATAGGAAATGTATAGAGAAATATTTATGTATTCTCAAACCAGGTGATTTAATTTAAGCTTCACATAGATTCCAGGTTTAGGTAGATGGATTTTCCAACTTATAAATAAGGAAAAATAAAATTTCTCTTATTATTTATTAAAAATTTATTAGCCAACTCTATACTAACTAATACTAGTATTAAGATTAATAATTAATTTTATAAAAAAAAAAGAAAAAAACGCAAGATTTAGATAAGAAATAAGAATAAAATTGTATATAAGTATATGTTTAAATTCTGAAGAATTGATATCAAACCATGGGCGTAGCCAGACATCTTGTTAGGGGGGGCAACCCCTCGTTAGAGCGAGAGGGGGGTTTGCAATTAATATATACATAGATTATTAATTATTTATTTAAATTAAAAAAAAATTAAATTAATATAGTGGATTGGGGCGTTAAAAAAAATTCCCAATGGGAAAAATATATATCCGTTTATTTGTTTTTTTTTTATTTTTAGGACAAGCCAGGGGGGGGGGCAAAGGCCCCTCCCTGCCTCCCCCTGGCTACGCCCATGTATCAAACAAATAAGAAAACAAAAAACCTCAGGAAAACATTTTCTAAATTGTTGTTCTTGTAATTTATGTATATGTATAAAGAAAAGAATTTAAAAACTGAAGATCAAATATTATATGTATATATATATGTGAAACAATTTTTTACCATCTGTTGGCTAATTGAGGTGATTGAGAGTATCTTTAAATGGATCTTCTGAAATTGAGGCCCTGATGATGTCGGATAGGACGAAACTTAGATTGCGCATCGAGTTGGCCAATAAATTTTTAATAAATAATAAGAGAAATTTTATTTTTCCTTATTTATAACTTGAAAAATCCATCTACCAAAACCTGGAATCTGTGTGAAGCTTAAATTAAATCACCTGGTTTGAGATCCTATGTAATTAACAATGAACAGACAATTACTACCATCACGATGTCTCCTTTATGTATTCTTTTCATTTGTGTATTCCATGAATATAAACAAATCTTCAAGCAAGCACTGGATTGGAATAATAATTTTTTTTTTTTTTTTTTATTTTTTTTTAGAAAAAACATTCACACTTTTTCTCATTCACACTCACACTCACACACACATTCACACTGTCTTTTCGGCAACTCAGGCCATATAAGACATTTACGATAACCGTTATTGATTTAATATACATATATGGGGTCCAGGCATTCTTATTTAAGCCATTTGGTATCCAATTGGCTTAAATAAAATCATCGGACTGCCTGGGGTCCGAACCCGCGACGTTTGGTATATGAGGTTAGCACGCTAACCTCTACGCCAAGCCCCGAGGACTATGGAAAAATAATAATTTTCTTTTCATAATTGTAAGAAGCAAAGGCGAGGGTCCGCCGCAGGCGGGTCCGAGCCAGCTGAAGGGGGGTCCAGGGGGCGAAGCCGAAGGCGGGCGACGCGGCTAGTAATATTAAAATAGGCCTAAATAAAAAAAATCATTTTTTTTTTTGTCGTTTATTAAATCTCTGACCTGATAAGGCGAGAAAAGAAAAGTTAAAACAGAAAATGCTCCAAGTTGAGTTAAAGCGTCACTTAAAAAATAATTATCCCTGGTGGTGTGAGTGTAATTAAAAACTTTGTGATTAAATCCTTTTGTTTGAAATGTTTCTATTGTAACTTAAAAAAAAAGAAAACGTTTTATTTCTCAATGAGTTCGTCAAATTATTAATTTATAATACATAATAATTATTTGAACGTAGTTTACTGATGTACTTTTTTTAAAGTTTTTTTTTTTCGAATTTCTCAAAACTTGCTCCAACGATTTTGATTAAAATTCGGAAAATCAATTATTTTTTAGATGCTCTTTGAAACATTGGCGGATTAAAGGGGGGCGGTGTGGGGCGATCCCCCCCCCCCCCCGAGAAGAAATTCACAATATTATAAAAACTAGTAATCTAAAGAAATTATGATTTCCGCTCTTTAATTTCAATTGAATTTGTTACCAATCTATTTAAATAAATAGGAAAGGGGTCCAAATGGCCATAGATGCCCTCAAAGTCCTTAAATAAAAAAAAAAATAAAAAAAATAAAACGCCCCCCGACAAAATTGCATTAATCCGCCACTGCTTTGAAATGTACGAGGGCAGGTCAATGAAGTTCTTGACTTTTTGAATTTCCCGCCTCTTAACTGAAATGGCAACACTGCTCCTGTCAGCTGACTCCTGTCGAAATATGAACCCTCTGGGTCTTTTCTCTTTTTGTTTGACATCCATTAATAGCAGACTACCTCGTGATTTGAGACCACAAACGCAATCGTGTCACAACTTCGCAAAGAGTGTTTGACGTTCGTTGTTTTACAGCAATATGAATGAGTTTTTGTGCCTTTTCGTAACCGTGAATGAAACGTGGATCCACCACAACACACCAGAGACCAAGCAGCAGTCAAAACAGTGGGTTTTTCGGGGTAAATCGGTGCCAAGGTGCGTTTGTCAGACAATAAAGTCATGGCGACCATTTTTTGAAATGCACGCGATATAATCCACCTTCAAAAAGGTAAAACAATCATTGGGGAATATTATGCCAACTTGATGGATCGATTTAATGAGGATTTGAAAAAAAAAATCGAAGGCGAAAAAAAAATTCTTTTCCATCAGGACAATGCACACATGTGCAGTTTTTACATGCCAAAAATCCATGAATTGGGATACGAATTGCTCCCTCATCCGCCCTATTCTCCGGATTTAGCCCCGAGTGACTATTACTTGTTTCCAAACCTGAAAAAATGACTCGGATTTGACTCCAACCATGATTTTGATGCCCTCGAAAAATCTTATTTTGTGGAAGGGATAAACAAATTGGACAAAGTGTATAGAGCTCAAAGGAGACTACGTTGAAAAATAAAATAATTTTTTATCCAAAAACCTGTCACGGACCTGCCCTAGTTATAATAATAAAAAAAGAAAAGACAGACAGACGGACGGTTGTTAGCTAATTATATACATCGAGCTATTTATTTTTTTCAAACAACTTTTGTTTAAAATATATTTCTTGGTCAAGATAAAAAAACAAACAGAGGTATAAGTCTCGATTAAAAAATTGTGTTTTAGATGACTCTTAGTTTATAATCCTCAGGATAAAGTCTTTATTAATTTGTTTGTTAAATTCACCTGTCCTCGTATATTCTCATTTTACCGTGAAATTTATGAAGCACACTTTACTCTTGTACTTAATAGGAAAGATAGAAGCCATGATAAAAAAAATATAAATATTTTCCCATGTTAATATATTTTATATATTGAATTCAAATGTACCGTACTGTCGGAAACTACAATTCTGGTGTGACAAGCACAGAACACAACTTTCGATTGCCGAAGGGTGCTGTGCGACCAGTCACACCAGATTTTTTCAAGCCCTCACACACACCCCAGTTGAGTGCAACTCAATATCCATATCGTACATAAAAATAAAAATGTTGGATAACATAAAAGTAAAAAAGAATTAAAACTTTTGTGACATGTTATATTTATATTAAAAAAAAAAAAAAAAAAACTGAATAGAGACACCCCAGAGTGAGCGATAGAGAGAGAGAGAGAGAGAGAGAGAGAGAGAGAGAGAGAGTTGTGTGAATTTTTTATCTTCTTGCCTTCGAATTAATTATTCATAAACAAAACATTTTCACTTTTTCTTCTCTGGCAATATTTTAAGCTGAGTTGTTTTTTTTTTTTGTTGTTGTTTTTGTTTTTTTTCTTCTAAAGAAGCAAACATTCTCTCTTATTGATGATTCCCTTTTTTTTTTTGGGTTTGTAAATTAATAAAAAATTAAGTTTTAATTTCATTCTTTGTAGTGGTGGAAAAGCCATTCACGAAATATGGTCCCTTCCATTTTAGGGTATAAAATGGTGAAATTTCGAAGAATTTAAGAATTTAAATAAGTTAAATTACATTATGACGTAATAAACAAAAAAGATAATTTTTTTCCTAATTGATTTCATTATTACTAATTAATGTATTAATATATTTGGGTCTCCACTAAAGATAAATGTGGCTATTGTGGAGAGATCCAATATTTCAATCCAGGGCTTGCTTGAGGATTTGTTTACATTAAATAAATATTTTTATTTAATGAAAAATCCCTCACGCCCAGGATTTGAACACGGATCTCCTTTGTAGAAGACTAGCTCACTACACCATCGGGCACTCAAAAAAAAAAAAAAAATTTAATTATATAACAATTTTTAATTTGAGAGATTAATTAAATTATTTTATTACTGCAATTAATTAATTGACTTTGATCTTCCATAGAATACAAAAATGCAAAGAATACTGTTTTCTCATTGGTACATTTCCATCGTAACTTCAACAATTAATAAAAGTCAAAAAATTATAGAAATTTCGGAAATAAAATAATTTTTCTATAATATCTCCCTTTGGTATCGAAATTACGGGAATTTGCTCATAACCTAGCAAAGGATTAGGATCAGCAGTCATCCAAATCACTGTGGTTAAGCAATGTTAAGTACGGAGAAACCTAGGATGGGTGACTCCGAGGAATCAACGTGTTGAACAACCCCCACCCATTAACCATCATTATTTATATAATTAATAAAAAATATACAAATACAACCCTATATGGCCTCAGCAGCCAAGAAGGCAAATAAATACAAACACTTTTATATATAGAGATTTAATTTTGGAGGTGTGAATTAAAAAAAAAACGTGACGTCATTATACGTACCTAGATATGCTAGTTATGAAACAAATAAAAAAAAAACAATACAAATTTCCTCTCATACTTCAATTTTTCAATAAAAAAAAAACGTCCAGTAAAAAAAAAAAAGAAAAAATGGCATGTTTGACAGTTGATTAAACAGTCCGTCCGTCAGATGGGTTTGTTCGTCCTCATTAGCATATTTTTTTTTTCCTTTTCTCTGCAAAAACGAGACTGGGCATTAATAATTTTTTTTTTTTTTGCTTACTGACTAACAAATACCCTTATTGGAACACACCCACACACACACACACACACGCAAAATACTATAAATCTTTTAAATGAACATATTTTATTTTGCTATTAGAGAATGGCTTCGCACTTTTTGTACCGAATAAAAAAAATCTGGTGTGATGGTCGAACAGCACACAACTTTCTCTTAGCTTCTGTAATTGGAAGTTGTGTTCTGTGATTGCCACACCAGATTTTTCTGTCGTTCAAGATGTAAAATTTATTAAGTATTTTGATACCATGGCCTCCTATCAAGTACAAGAGTAAAGTGTACTTTATAAGATTTCAATGGCAAAATGGGAATATATATTTTAAAGAGAATCTAAAAAATAATTGATTTTTGAATTTTAAACAAAATCGTTGAAGCGAATTTAGAAGAAAAAAACTGAAAAACTACATCAGTAAAGTACTAGTACTCTTTGGCTGATTTTGTCCAAAAGTTTCATGACACGTCTCAGTAGGGTGCCTAACTTAAATATAAAATTTCAATTTACTAGCACCTTTCGAGAATATGATAGTGTCTCGTTTTTTATGATAAATTAGTGCAAGTGCACAGTACTTGAGAACGGTTAAAACGCGTTATTTAGACAACGCCACAATTAAGTAACTTTAGTCTTAAGCAGGGCCGGAACTACGAGATTTTTAGGGGGGGGAAAATTTTAATTTGCCGCCCCCTCCTTAAAATTTTCTATACAAAATTCATATTATTTTATCTTTTTTTTTAATAAATCTTCCTTTAATTGCCGCCCGGGGCAGACGCACCCACTGCCCCCCCCCCCCCCTAGATCCGGCCAGACGCACCCACTGCCCCCCCCTAGCCCTGGCCTTAAGTATATGGTATAGTATATGGATTATGGTAAACTATTTTTAAATTTGAAAAGGTAAAATAAAATCATCTGAACCAGATTTTACGTTTTACCTTTCGGTCATTAAAATTATTTCACTCTACACCATATACTTAAGGTTCTAGCTACCAGGTGGGGACTTAATTGTGGCGCTCACTGACAGAAGTTCTATTTATATAATTAATAGGAGAATTAAATCCAAGTATGATTGTGATATATGTTTGTGTTGTGTTTTGTGTCTTGTGTTCTATTTTGGATACACTATTTATATTTTGTATTGATATTATGAATTATGTT
Source organism: Euborellia annulipes (assembly GCA_023213315.1). Classification (NCBI taxonomy): domain Eukaryota; kingdom Metazoa; phylum Arthropoda; class Insecta; order Dermaptera; family Anisolabididae; genus Euborellia; species Euborellia annulipes. The sequence continues at coordinate 8,522 of JAKCPI010021634.1, forward strand.
ATTGAAATAAATTATTCTTATCATCCCTCGAATCCCTTTAACTTACTAACTATATATTTACAATACTACAATGATAACACAAGGTTTTTTGTTTCAATGATTTATTTGTTTAACATTAACACTTTATACGCATTTCGATACAAGTGTCTGCTATCAATGAATTCAGTATGTAACTCACTTCTGATGATGACACTTGTGTCGAAATGCGTATAAAGTGTTAATGTTAAATAAATAAAATCATTGAAACAAAAAAACCTTGTGTACTTAAATTTAATTTTACTATTAAAGCATAATGTTTCAACTAGAGCCAACGGTTACCAGTTTAAAAATCAATACTAGCTCTTTTCTTTCTTGAGAAATTTTGTTCACAGACAGACCACTTTTTTGTACTTAGGGAATTCAATATGAATTCAATACTTTCTCTTACCTATATATCGACGCTCTCCGTAGAAAACTGTCTAACTCCACTTTTTTCGAAAATCATTTTTTTGTATTTTCTGTTGAAAGATATCATTCTCCTTATGCCCTGAACGGGATAAGAGCGTAATTCAAATTTTTCAGTTCGGAAAGTGTTTAACAATGACAATGAAATGTTTTTTTGTCTCTTCTGAAAAATAAACAAAAATGGAGTTAAGCACTTTGTTAATTAGAACGTCGATATATAAATACAAATAAAATATAAGAGGAAGTAAAAGAGAGATTATTAATTTTTAAAGACTTTTCACTCACCCGCTTCAAAAATAATTCTTTTATCTTAATAGACCAGCTCATTGTTTACAGATTATAAGTTAAGTCATCATACATGATCCAGTAAATGAACAACTTAAATATTTACATGACACAACACACACACACACGCATATCTTGTTAAGTTTATTCAACTTTCACTCAAGCCAACAAACAAAGTTTCAACAACATAAAGTTTGTTAAAGAACCAACTTGAAAATTTTACTAACCGCAGCGCAACAAACAAAGATTTATTTATTTATTTGTTTAATATGAAATAGTAGTATTTTTCATTTCTATCTTTATTTAGTTTCTAATTCGAAATATCTTTAAGAACAAATTTTTTTTTTTCAATGAAGGATGCAAAATTTTAGGGATTTTTTAGTGATAAATTTGGCAACAACAATATGGCTGCCTAACCTTACCTGAACCTAACCTTTCTCTTTTTTCGTTGTTGACATTTCAAAGTTGTCGAGATTCATTTTGTTTTTAATCAAAATACACAAAAATAATTATAATTATTACTAGGCCTATCAATTATAACTATCTTTATTTTTAGTTTTTATTATATTTTCAGATCATTATTATTAATATATTATGTAACACTTGAAATCTTTTTCTCAATGTCCTGCAAAAGTTGACGTTATTCAGAAGAGGAGAAATTGCTCTTAACAAGTGAATAAAGGGGATTAAAGATTCAACGCTACTTGCCATTGTAAAGAATTCTTTGTTTTAAAATTAAAATAAAATAATAAACAATTGTTTTAATATTATAGTTGTGGCTGTTGAGTTGCATCAAAAGCACACACTGGCAGCCAAATTTTATTGGGCCGACGTTTCGATCTCAATAGAGGCAATCTTCAGGGCCCAATAAATGTCAAGAAAATATATATAATTTGCATTAGTCAGCCACACCAAAATATTGTATATCGTAGGCCAATGAATATAATTACCATTTATATGCCAAAAAAAAAGAATACAAAATAAACACGCCTTCCTCTCTTTAATCGAAATGAGTTACGTCGTTATTTCAAGACCTGAGTGACAGGCAAGTGTCCCTCTAGCCCTTTCTTGTGTTTGTTTTCTCTCTCTCTCTCTCTCTCGATAGCCTCTTTTGTTTTCTCAAACAACCAATTTGTCCTTTATTTCTAATCTTCTCCTCTATGTATTGCAATAACATAATTTAAATTAATGTGAGCGTATCTATGACTGCTACAAATCACTCGAGATTGTTTTTTTCTCTCGACATATTTTTTTGTTTCTGCTTGGTGAGGTGCGGGTCGGGTGGCTGGGAAGGAGCACTTCCTCATGACTTTTTTGTTTTTTTGGTGTATTGAATTAAGGTTGTTCGGACATTGAGGCACTTTAAAGATTAAAAACTAATTTTTTAATATATTATTAATCACTATCACATACGTATAAAATAATTTTTTGAAGCAGATCTGACACAGGGTTATCGTGTACGAAGACTTTTAAAAATAATTTAACAAGAAAGACAAAAAAATTCACGACAATGTCAGCCACTATATTTAAAAATAAGTCGCGTGACTCAGACCAGTGCGGCAATGTCGCATGAAATAAAACGCGTTTCACGCTTTCACTTTTATTTTTTCTCCCAATTTAAATAAAGAAATGTAAAAAATTGAAAATAAGACCACATTTTCTATTCAATTTTAATTTTCTCTATATCTATCTCTAAAACTAGAGTTTATGGGGGAAAATTGATGGAATCAGAGCCCAGGGCTCTAAAAGTTTTTCTTTTTTATAGTCTGTGTAATTAATCTTCGTGTACCGCAAATTCGAGTTATTTTGGCCTTGGTTCGTTCTCTCTATCGGCACTGGACCTCAAGGACGCCTTGTAGTTAGGCAAACTCTCACCAAAGCTGATCCCTTGTTTGCCTATAGAATAAGGCGGTTTGGGTATTTCGTTTCTTCTTCTTCTGCCCTCGCCCTTATTATTCCCGTGGTGCGGGGTCGGCGGGCCTTATTCTCCCCTCCACTCCCTCACTCTCTTCTCTCTCTCTCTCTCTCTTGTTCTGACCACCGCGCGGTGCACACGCATTGCTCTGCTGCGCTCAATTTTGATTTTCAAAAAAGAAAAAAGAAAAAAAATTTTTTTTTTTTTTTCTTTCCATAATGTCTACTTGTGACGTTTGTGATAATGTGGTTCAAAGAAACAAGGACAACATCGCCTGCATTGAATGCAAATCATTGTTTCACATAAAATGCGTCCATCTTAAGTCATCTGAGCTCGGACATCATAAAAACAACACCTTGAAATGGAAGTGCGAGTCCTGTAAGGATACTGGCCCCGGGACCTCGTCTGCTTCGTGCTCGCCTTTGAATCAGGCGAAGGGCGGTAGGTCTGTTATCACTCTGGAGAATATCGCCACGATGATCAAGGAGCTGAAATGCGACAACCAGGACATCAGGAGTGAACTCAGGGCGATCAACGAAAAACTTAATGATCAAACAGATCATCTGAGGGCCCTTGAGATGCAGCTCCAGGAATCGAGAGAGGAAATTCAGAGTCTTCGAGAATCCACTGCAGCCCTTGGTGAAGAAAATAAATCTTTAAAAACCCGCCTTGAGTCCGCTGAGCAAAGGTTCCTCGGCAACACACTTGAAATACAGGGGATCCCCGACAATCGTGGCGAGAACCTCACTTCCGTGGTCATCACGCTGGGCCGCGAGCTGGGGATCGAGGTCGCTCCTGAAGAACTGAATAAGTGTTATCGCCATGGACCTAGTCGAGACGGATCACGCTCATTGGCCGTCGAGTTCGTCAGGCAGATGAACAGGGATGATTTCTTGAAGAAGGGAAAATCAAGAAACTTTGGTTGTGTTTATATGTGGGGTTTCACTGGGTTATGTGAGTAAAAACAAAAGTTTATATTATACTCGATATATTTCGGGATATTATCCCATCTTCAAGAGTTACAAACGACTGACTGTGGGAGTGAAAAATACAATATTTTATGGTAAGGAAAAGTGGAGGGGGGAGTAGGGTGGAGTCTGATGCCTTTTGTTTAATTGGCTTGTGAAGGGCTTAGTGTTTCTCGGAATGGATTTAATGAGTGACAGGTGGGGATTGTCTTTCATCATATTTTGTAAAGTACATTGACCATTCATTATCTTTAGACTTCTTTTACAAATAGTTCTTAAAAATTAAAAATTAAATGACAGGATTAATAAAAATTATTTGACAAACGAGAAATTGAATTTCAAATTACATTACATTAAAAAAAAAAAAAAAAAAAATTAATACATTACTAGGCAAATAGACTTATAATAGAAAATTAAATTTGTTAGAGTTTAGGCTTAATTAATAAATTTGTCGTTAAATTTAAGGGCTTGAAAAGGTCAAAAAAATTACATTCAAATTACAATAAGTTACAGGTCGATCACAAAACAAAACAGTTGAAAGTTGCACTGGAGGATTGTTAAAGCTGCTTAATTAATAGATCTAATATTGTTGAGTTGTTGATGTTGTGTTGGTTATTTAGGATTGGTTGGTTATGAAAATTGGATTTTTTAATTTCAATTGCCTCTAACATGTCCAACCTAAATCCTTTTTTCATGATATGTAATGGTTGCGGATTATCGGGAGATGGTGAGTGGTTTTGCTCTATTAGATGATTTGCGAAAGCCGAAAAGGAATCTAGGGGTGTATCTACAGAATGGCCTATATTTGATTGTAATAATCTCATTGATCTTAAATGTTCTGCGTAACGGATTTTGAAAGTTCTTCCCGTTTGACCAATGTAAAATGCATCACATTGGCCGCATTGCAGCTTGTACACACCACTTTTTTCCTCTTCTTCGACTTTATCAATTTTGTTATTGACGAGCATGGATGCAAGGTTGTTTTTGTTGGAGAGTGCCGGTGTTATGCCCTGTTTTTGAAGAAATTTTGCTAATGGAAGGGTAAATTTTTCAGAGACAAAATTAAGTTTATTATAGACTTTTTCATTTATTGGGGACGCGGAGTAGATTGAATTTAGTGTTTTTTTGTAAGTTACTTTATCAAAAATTTTTTTTATTATTTCTAGGGGGTACCCGTTATTGTTGGCTATTTCGTAAATGGTGGTAAGTTCTTTTTGAAAATTATCAGGAGTTAAAGGAATGTTTACTAGTCTATTGAACAGTGCATAAAATGCCGTACACTTCGTGTTGAGAGGGTGATTAGAGGAGTATGGGATTATAACATCTGCAAAGCTTGGTTTTCTGTAAATTTGGTATGTGATTTTATTCTGGTTGATCGAAATTTTTAAATCTAAGAATGCGATGGTTTTGTTGCCTATTTCAGAAGTGAATTGTATTCTTGGATTTATAGAATTCAAAAATTTTGTGAAAGAATGTATCTGTCTTTCTGTCCCCGACCACACTACTAAAATATCATCTACGTAACGTTTCCAGTATTTAATACACCCGGAGTAGGTGTTCTGTGGGTCGAGAATTTTTTCTTCGAAATGTGACATATACATTTCTGCTAGCAGCGGGCTTAGAGGACTGCCCATTGGGAGACCTTCATTTTGTTGATAGTATGTGTTGTTGAAAACGAAGTAATTTTGATCTAAACATATTTCTAAAAGATTTTTAATTCCTGGTCTTGCGGCTGGTGAGTAATTTTTATCTAAAAAATTACTTAAAATATCTTTTAGTTCACTTGTATTTTTCACTCCCACAGTCAGTCGTTTGTAACTCTTGAAGATGGGATAATATCCCGAAATATATCGAGTATAATATAAACTTTTGTTTTTACTCACATAACCCAGTGAAACCCCCACATATAAACACAACCTCAGTTTAAAATGTTTCACCTAAAACCTACACCGCAATCTCTAAACTTAATCAAGAAACTTTGTTTATCAAGACCGTCGCGTGTATGTGAACGAGGCATTGACTCCTTATTTTCGAAGACTGCTCTTCCTGGCGCGTAAGGCGAGGGCAGAAACTTCCAACAAGTTTAAATACGTCTGGGTGAGTAAAGGACAGATTTTTGCCCGAGCAAGGGATGGGGCAGAGCCCTTTCGTGTTTTTACTGAGTGAAGACATTAAAAAGGATCAAATAGTCAAATTTATATTTTATCTATTTCTATGCTGGATTTATATTTGTTCAGATGTTTTTTGATTTTGTTCTTGGAATTGTTTTGCTTATTGGCCATTTATATATTAAATCCTTATTTAAAGCTATTTAGATATTCATTGACTGAATTCTTCGAATTTTCTGCATGCTGTTGTCTCAATTTTGATTTACTTAAAATAAAACAGATGTTAAGTTTGATAATTTCAATAATAATTATTTATTTTATAAATTCATTAAATTTTTTAATTTCGGTGATGAATTATATGCTGAGAGTTGAATATT
>JAKCPI010021635.1:0-77811 GCA_023213315.1 Euborellia annulipes
AAAAGTAGCCGAAAACGAAACCTGAGTCCGAAAAGATGTCAAATGATTTGCAAAGGAAGAAAAAATTTAGTCTCCCTAAAAAAAAAAGGTAAAAATGATTTTTTTACACGTGAGGAAAAAATTTTTCGCGGGGCGGAAAAATTTCAAAAAAAAAAAAGGTAATGATATGAATTTTTTTATGGGAAATACAAGTTTCGGTTACGGTTCGGTTTTGGCCGAAACTAAGATTAAGCCCGAAATTCGGTTTCGGTTGAAAATCTTGTTTCGGTCGGACCCTAATGCGGATTTGACTCGTTTGAAGGCGAGCCCGAGCCGGGCTAAGGTACGGGGGCTATGGGGCGCTTTAAATTTTGGCCTCAATTTATCATTTAATTCTTCTGAAATTTGAATATACAGGCCTAGAATTTTTATTAAAAAATGCCTAAGGGCCGGTTGCATTACTTCTAATTAACTAGCTATCACCCGGATAAGCTAGTCAACTATGAATTTCACTTTTAGTTAATTTAATCATTTGATTAAATGAGATCCAAATCGAAAGTTCCGTAAAAGGCTTAACTAAGAGGTGAATTTAGGAACACAAGCTTTGTTTATTTTTATTTTTTTGAATTTAAAAAAATAAGCTTTAATTTTGAATAATTTTTAAAAATGATGCCTTTGTTAAGTTGCTAACTTCACAAAACTTTCCTTATAATTCAGATAGCTAATAGCCTATATGTGAAAAAAGTCATTTTTTTTTAACTCGACGTTAAGCGTGTTCTTGTTTACTATATTGATAATGTGCTATCTGCTGGATAAGTTTGCTAAGCAACTTGCCTTAAAAGACAATACCTGAAGAAGATAAAAGAATGAATAATTAAAACGATCAAACGAATGACGTAATATAAGAAAAAGTTTAAATAATGACTTCAAGGCAAATTTAAAATATAAATTAGAAAGCGGAAGTGCTTATTATTATATATATGATTTTTTTCTTTTGAGACAATGTTTTTGAATTGGAGTGACACATTAAAAAAAAAAAAAAAATTGATTAGAATTTCCCTCTTTCTCTCTCTCTTTCTTAATTAAAATTGAATTTGCTGATTTGTAAATGTTAGAGTTGAAAGCATGAAACAGACAATCAATTTAAACTTGTTTTTCACTTAACTCTGTCTATTAACGTTGTATAAAACTCAAAGTATACATTGTATACGTATGTAGCCAAGAGGGGGACATGATAATATTTAATTAACTCTCCCTCTCTCTAATGTTATTATTTTAATGAAATGTTAAGAAAAATTACGTTCCATAAAGTCGGGTTAATTGAGTCCAAAAATTAAAATTTCATAAATTGGCAATTGCCGTTAAGTTAGAAACAAAAGGCATTTAAAAACAATTAAAAAATTTCATTAATCAATTATTAGATAACAGTTTATTAATTGAAAAAGATCAATTATTCAATTTATTAATAAATAAATATATATTTTTATTCTACAACATGCAATTCTTATCGCAGTTGACAAAATTGACGACGAGGATAAAGGAGAAGAATTGAAATATTAATATCGAAAATAAACATAAAGCCTTCGTGATTATAAGCTTCAACTTCCAAGTATCGCTTGTAGGTATTTTTAAGAGATATTAACTTGACAAACAATCCAAATAAAGTGTATTAGTTTATTATAACATATCTAAAATATTTGAATATTATACTCCATGGGTGTATATAGAAATTTTTTTCGGGGGCCCGAACTCAAAAATTTTTCTGCGGAAAATTTTTTTTTAAGAAACTATATTTTTTTCACACGAAATTTTTTGCGGACCATTTTTTCTATTGCGGAACCAAAGTTGTCCATCCTGCGGAAAAATTTGTTGCCCTGATGTCTGTATATCTCTATATATGTATATGTGTTTTTGAAAATTTCGGGGGGGGGGCCCGGGCCCCCTCGCCCCCCATAAATACGCCCCTGTTATACTCTGAAGATGGCAGGGTAGATAAGAGGTGTGGGTTCGGATCCCAGACAATTTTTTTAATTCTCCTTTCCGACCATTTAGGATTATAGGGTTATACTATTTAGTATTATCTATAATTATTATTAAAATCGGTGGCTGGGGAGTTGGGACGTTATACACACTTGTTTTCAATAGCCACCAATCCACCAAATTATAAATGTAATACATTTTGTTGTTTGTTAATTTTCAGTGAATTTCTGGCCCCGGGCGCCCCCTGCGAGATCAACATCGATGGCAAAACAATGGAGAGGGTGCAGCAAGAGCTGCGCAATCCAACACGATTTACATTCGACGCTGCTAGCGAGCACGTGTTCACATTACTGCTCAAAAAAGATTGCTATCCCCGCTTCATTCGCAGTGATCACTACAAGCAGCTGCTTGCTTCAGGCATTCAGCCCCTCCAAAAGAAAAGGTAACCACACAGCTGTTCATTCATTCAGCTGATTTGAAATTTAAATGTACCTACGGGAATTGTAAATTATCAATAGAGGGGGAGGAAAAAATGAAGGAAATGGAGGGTGGGGGGGGGGGAATTGAATTACAGCAAACATCTGTCTAATACCGCCAAAAAATTAAATAATTACCCATTTTCATAATCAACGTCACTTTACCAATTTAGTTAAAGCTACTTTAAGTCAAATCATCAAACTTGTAATATAATAAAAGATTGTTGGCCGATTTATTGTCAAGCTCAAAAGTTGCTTAAAGAATCGACATCGAGCCAACGAGAGCATCTCTGGTTTCTTTGTAAATGGACAAAAAAAGAGAAAGAGATTGAAAACTTTTTTTGGAATATACTCTGACGACAATTCTGAATCGATATTAGAAACAATTTTATTTTTAACATCTCTTTTGGAATGGTCTTTGGGAAATGTTAGTTAGCCCTTCCTTATCGCTCGCTCTTCGTCAACCGACTCAATGCAGCGTTACTTGTAAATTGCAAATGCGCAATACACAACTTTCGATTAGAGAAAGTTGTGTGCTGTGCGACCATCACACCATATTTTTTTTAATAGAGTGAGAGGGGGGGGGGGATGTAAGGAATATTGAAAAGAGAATAATTAATAGGGCCATAAAATAGTAAAGAATAAATACTCTACGATTTTTACTATTATTTATTTGTCTCTCCCATCCAAGAGAGAGCATTATTTATTGTTACTTAACAAGTGAAATCATTCTCTCTGGGTCTAATGAATTACTTTATTTAGACGATAGATTTGCGATAGAGATATTAAAATTTTTAGAGAAAGGGTTTAATAGTTATTTCCAAGAATAGCAGTCTCTCTCGCCGGCTGGCGACAATGCCTGGAGGGGAGGTGAGGCGCCACTTCCCCTCCGCTCGCCGTTTCTTGAGCCCGAATTAATATACGTTATAAAAAATAAAAACCTTCAATATTGAAATGCGTACAACTCGCAAACTACGGCCCCAAACAAAAACAAAATATAAATAAACAAAATGGTTTATAAATTCAAATGTACCTAACTGTCGGAAACTAAATATATCTCGATACAAAAAAAAAACTGGTGTGACAAGCACAGAACATATCTTTCGAATACCGAAGGTATTTGTTACACCAAATTTTTTCAATTCTCTGTAATTAAAAAAAAAATTAGCTTAAGGGATTGTCTAAAGCCTCGGAATAACTTCGAAGAGCCCCACGCTTTTATTTTAAGTAATAAATATTCAACAATTTTAATAAGAACAAATTATTTCTCTCCTTTTAGTTCAATTTAAATAAAAGCATTTTTTTTTTTTTGAAGTTTTTTATTATATTTATATTTCTTAATATATGATTTCTCCGAATAAATTCATCTTTGGAACTACAAGAAGAATTCCATTTTCAAGAGGAATAAATTGAAAATATTTTTTTAAATAAAAATTAATTTCTTCTCTTGAAATTGGTTGTTTCCAATCTACAGTAGAATCCTAGAGGAAATGACAGAGAAGATTGGAAAATTTTGAGGTTTACGTTGTCTTTAAGTCAGCTAAATGGGATTCTGGATGACTTTATTTTAAAATAAAGTTAAAGGCCTTTGCGCCTTGGTGCTGGCCTTTTGTACCAAGGGTCACGGGTTTGCATCCCGTCTCAAGCGACAAAATTTATTTAAATTGAATTTGCTACAAATCAATTTAAAAAAATCATTGTGTGGTTTTATGAAAACACGATGCAAGTGAAACTTTTTTTCGGATCGTAGGCGTTTAACTGAAAATTTTCAGAAAATTATTCAATTAAGGGTATTAAAATCGCGTTTTTAATCTTAACTTAATAATTGGAAAATGGGAATGATAATGGGAAATCAATAGACGTATGTTAAAAACTGAGAACAATATTTATTTAGCAATTGAAGTTTTGAATCATTTTAAATTATTTTAAAAATTATATTTTATCAATTTAAAAATTGAATAATTAAATGTCACAATTATTTTTTTATAATAAATTTCAATTTCCTATTTTTGTCGTCACGGCTTGGGACGTCATGGCTTGTAGCGTCACGGCCTTTGACGTCACGGTTTGTAACGCGACATGCTGATACAAGAGCGAAAAAATTTGAGGCCATCAATTTAAAATTTAACTTTAATAAATAGTGACGGGGTCTAAATGGCATTCGATGCCGAAAAAGACCCTAATTAAATAAAAAATAAAGTTAAAGAACTAAAGTGAATTATAAAAACAAAATATTTCAAGTGCTAAAGTTGATTATCACCCCTAATAAATAAAAAAAAAAAAAAAAAAAGTTGATTATAAAAATGGTCCAATATCTTTAAAATTTTCTGTAAATTAAAAATCATCGATAAGCGTCAGACACGATCAGATTCTTATCAAATAAAATCCAGTTAAAAAAAAAAAATATTTGATCTTTCTAAATTTTATTTTTTTTATTTTTAGCAATCAGTTGCAAGCTGGCAGCCATTGATTGATTGGCAAACAACTTATTTTGGGGGTTGAATTCTCTTTCTCTCTCATCCCCTTCCTTTTTCTGAATAACGAATCGAATCGAAAGCCACTTGAATCTTAAAGCATCGCTTTTCAACAAGAGAGAGAGAGAGGGACGTGTCAGAAAAATTGATAAAAATAAACAACAACAACAACATATTTATGAATTCTTGTCAAAAACAAAAATAATCATATTAACAATCAAATTTGTTTTTTTAAGTGAAACTTCTCTACGAACGGTTCGATTCATTATGAAATCCAGAATCCTGTTAGTGAAGTTACCTGCATGGGCGTAGCTAGGGGGGTGCCGGAAGGGCCTGCCCCCCCCCCAGAAGGCTTGTGCCCCCCCTCCCCAGAAATCTCCCTGCCCCAAGAAAAATTGAGAAAATATGGGGCTTTCCAGGCCCGCCAGCTGGTCCCATGCTCCCCCCCCCCAGCCAAATTCCCTAGTTACGCCCATGGATATTATTATACTCTTGAAGTACTGCACGTGGCTGTTGATTTACATACAAGGAATGAAGCCAAAAATTAAAGCCTCCGATTATATTACAATTAACGAGACGATTCGGGGAAACTTTATTTTCCAACCCTCAGTCTTTCATACATAAGAAAAAACATAATATAATACATTGAAGAAATTAAAAAAAAAAATACATTTACGCTCAAAAACCTCTTCAAAGGGATTTTCAACACTTATGTACAGATGAAGAACTCTGTTTGCCGTTGTCAGTCATCGGGAATGAGAGATAGGACCGGGTTCACGTATTGCCAAGTCTACCGTGCAGTTGCCAGTGGCGTACCGAGGGGGGGGGGGGGCGGCCCGCCCCAGGCCCCGAGCCGACATAGGCCCCATATAATCCCTTTGAGAGGCCCGGGGCCCTTGCGGCAGGGCCGGATCTAGGGGTGTGAAAAAATTTAGGTTCCGCGTAAGAGAAAATGTCCCGCGGGCGGCAAAAATTTAGCGACTCTAAAAAAAAGTAAAAAATTTTTTTTTGGACGGGGAAAAATTTAGGTTCCGCGAAAAAAAAAGTTCCGCAGCGGCAAAATTTTGGCGTCTCTAAAAAAAAGGTAAAATATTTTTTCGGACGGGAAAAAATTTTGGTTCCGCAAAAAAAAAAATGAGATCAGGGAAAATTTTTACCCCCCCCCAAAAAAAAAAAAAAAAATTCAATATAGGGCACCCTCTTCTAGTGCCGCCCCAGGCCAGGCCTCCAACTGCCTCGGTACGCCTCTGGCAGTTGCCTGACTTTATAGCAGAACTTATGTCCAAAACTTCTTGAATATGATAGATAGGGCCAAGAGTATAGTAGGAAATCGAAAAAATATTTCACAACATTTCGGAAAACTCTTCACGTCTTGGGAGAAATATGTTTTTTACATTCAGGGATGGAGTAAATTGTATTAGGGGTGTCCAAAGTTTTTTTTTTTTTTTTAAACCTGCACACTTTTTTCTCATTCACACCCACACTCACACACACATTCACACAGTCTTTTCGTCAACTCAGGCCATATAAGACTTTGACGATATCCGTTATTGATTAATATACATATTGGGGGTTCAGGCGTTCTATTTTATTTCAGCCATTTGGATACCAAATGGCTTAAATAAAATCATCGGACTGCCTGGTGTCCGAACCCGCGACTTTTGGTATACGAGGTTAGCACGCTAAGTGTTTAAAGTTAAAAAAAAAACTTGAAAAATTCTAAACTTTTAGCCATTTGCGGCACGTTTAAATGACCTCTGATTGGGTTGAAACTTAAAATTTATATTTTCCAATAGGATTCGGACCAGTAGGTCAATTAAAAGTCAAAAAGTTTTTTAAAACAAAACTTTATTTGACCCCAGAATTGAACCTACTGGTCCGAATCCTATTGGGAAATGTAAAGAAGGTTCCTGAGCTTGTCTGGTGTTAAAAAAATCCTGGTAATATAAAATTAGAGACGCTTTAGAGCACATTTTCGGGCGGATAAGGGCGGGTTTGAAAAAATTTCGGGTGGGCCCGAAGAATGGTAAAAAATTACGGGCCGGACACGGGCGGGAAGTCAAAGCGAAATACGGGCCAAAAAAAAATCGGCCTGTGCAGGGCTCTACCCAGGAAGAGCTTCAACAAAATCACTGTTCCTCTGTGTAATTATTTAAGATCTTTTTCGGCATCCGAGGTCATTTAGTTCACGATCACGTGCCTATTTCTAATTAATTAATTGATAATTTTGTTTTAATTAAACTGATATGGCTAATGGAATTCCAAAGTTTAAGAAAATATTTTTTTTAGTTTAGATAGCAAAATGGCATAACTTTAATTTTCCTAAAAGCAAAAATAAATAAATATTTTCATTTTAATTAAATAAATAAGAAATCTTCTACAGATATTAAAAGTTAATTTTGCCTGTGAATAGAAACGATGATTTTATTTTATAAGAGCGACTCTCTCGCAAGACCAACATACAAAAGATGAGCAAATTCTAATTAATTAACAACTAGCGAATGCTTAAGAAAATACGAGAGGCAAGATATTTCAAGATATAAACAAATAAAGAGGAAGACAGAAAATAAACATCTTCTCGCCTTCTAGAAAGATATTATTCCAAAATCAACACAACAACAACATCTCTAATTCACCTTTTTGTATTGATTCCCTCTCTCTTGGTCTTTTTTTCCTTTTAATAGAAAATCAATTTAAAATTGAAATCCTTTTACTTACTCTCTCGTACCCTGTATTATCTATAAATACAGTGGGTTTCAAAAGGAAACCATCTCTTATTCTAGATGCTTTGAAAAGTGGACAAATCAAAATTTTCAAAGTGGAACTTTTATTTGATGACCTCAAATTTTTTCGCCCTTCTATCAGCATGTCGCGTTACAAGCCGTGACGTCAATGCCTGTGACGCTACAAGCCATGACGTCACAAGCCGTGACGACAAAAATAGTTGAAATTCAATATATATGACGAATTATAAAAAAATAATTGTGAGATTTATTTATTAATTATTCAATAATTTTTAAATTGATAAAATACAATTTTTTAAATAATTTAAAATTATTCAAATCTTCAATTATTAAATAAATATTGTTCTCAGTTTTTAACATTCGTCTATTGATTTCCCATTTTCCAATTATTAAGTTAAGATTAAAACCGCGATTTCAATACCCTTAATTGAATAATTTTCTGAAAATTTTCAGTTAAACGCCTACGATCCGAAAAAAAAAGTTTCACTTGCATCGTGCTTTCATAAAACCACACAATGATTTTTGTCTTCGGCAATCCGTCGTCCGTCGTTTTTCTCTTAAATTAAAAATCAAGTTGAAAAACTTTCCAGCTCGTCAAAATTATTATGCCCAAGGATGACCAGAACTTCTTGTCCTCTTCTAGAACTAGAAATTTATAAAATTTCATCCTTCTCTGATGAATCAGTCTACAAACTTCTTACACTCTTTTCCCCTCCAACCCTACCATTGGTTTTTGCGACCGGAAGAAAAAGGACAGGCCGGTCTGACGCCTGTTGAAAAGAGGAAGGAAGAGACAGACACATAGGCGTAGCCAGAAATTTTCGATGGGGGGGGGGTTCAGGATGATTTCTCCCCCCTCCCCCCCCCCGACTAATAGAGCAGTATAATGAAATATATGACTAGCCAATCCGCCCTCCTGGACCCCCTTCGGATTGGCTCGGGCCCGCCCTTTCTTAATTAAGTGCCCCAATTTTTCATTCATCTCGTTTCAGGCAATAAAAAATGCAACCTTCACATCTTAAGGAATTTTATATATATCCCTATAATAGCGGAGTTTCTGCCTGTTTTGTTTCTCTTGATCCGAGTTCTATCTCAGATCTCTTTAAAAAAAAAAAATAATAATAATAATAAATAAATTTTTATTATCTTTCATTTACAATTACAGTATGCACTCGAGGCGCTGTAATTTTACATTTTTTGTTTCGCGGCTTCAGACTATTCCATCTTTTATCCAGCTCTGCTCTGCATATGTCCATTTTCATCTTTCAGAGAAAAATTGCAAAAAACTCTGTTCTTTTTAGAAAATAAAATTAAGGAATAATAAAATACAACAGAATAAAAAAAAAAAAAGGGTCCCTGTATAATTTTTCTCATTATTAGTTCACACAAAATGAATGATATCTAGACGGGTATTCTTAGATTTTTTTTTATTTCAAGTCCTGTAGATATCAATTATTAGCGGGTTCTCATGGTTTGCGCATTTGAACTTGAACCTTGTGGATATTTTAAAATGAAAATAAATAAATAAAAGTTTTATTTCCTTTGTGTAAATTACAGTTTACATATTCCCTCAAACACGAATATACCTTTCGCCTTTTATAATGAAATATAAAAAATTTAATTATATAATAATTTTTATTATTTTTCATTTGAGGGATTTAATCAATTTTGCAGGCTTTAATTTTTACAAAGCAAGACCAAAATCAATTATTTTCAATGTAGAGCGGGCGCTGGAGGTAGTTGAGTATGCAAAATTTGAGGACCGAATTCTGACAATGGATTTGGGCTAAGAATAGCTCCCAGAATAAGGATCCGGATCTTGCCGGGCCAATTTTTGGTCCAATTTTTTTTACCCCCACCCCATAGGAAATCAATGGAGTGCATGCTAAGATGATGTGAAGATTTGCAATTATGGTCAAATTCGAGTACTTAAAACCTGAAACAATGAAAAAACTCTCTTGTCAGCAACTGAGGGGATCCTCTATAGTCCCCTGAGAAGTACTATCTTGCCACCAGTAGTGGTGGTCCCCTCTAACCCCTTCATCTCTTTTCTCTCTCTTTGTTATAAATTTAAATGTACGGCTTTAACACCATGCCAAATTGTAGGGACCGGCAATTATGTTCATAATCCACTACCTGGTATCCCAATCAATGAAAAATACTATCTTGCCGCCAACTGCGGTGGTCCCCTTTAACCCCTTCACCTCTTTTAACACTCTCTGTTATAAATTTAAATATACGGCTTTAACACCATGCCAAATTGTGGGGACCGGCAATTATGCTCATAATCCATTACCTCGTGCTCCAATCAATGAAAAATACTATCTTGCCGCCAGTTGTGGTGGTCCCCTCTAACCCCTTCACCTCTTTTCTCTCCCTTTATTATACATTTAGATGTACTGTCTTAAAACCATGCCAAATTGTGGGGACCGGCAATTATGCTCATAATCTACTACCTGGTGTATTTATAATAAAGGGAGATAAAAGAGGTGAAGGGGTTAGAGGGGACCACCACAACTGGTGGCAAGATAGTATTTTTCATTGATTGGGATACCAGCTAGTGGATTATGAACATAATTGCCGGTCCCCACAATTTGGCATGATGTTAAAGCCGTATATTTAAATTTATAACAAAGAGAGAGAAAAGAGGTAAAGGGGTTAGAGAGGACCACCGCAGCTGGCGGCAAGATAGTATTTTTCATTGGTTGGGATACCAGCTAGTGGATTATGAGCATAATTGCCAGTCCCCACAATTTGGCATGATGTTAAGGCCGTATATTTAAATTTATAACAAAGAGAGAGAAAAGAGGTAAAGGGGTTAGAGAGGACCACCGCAGCTGGCGGCAAGATAGTATTTTTCATTGGTTGGGATACCAGCTAGTGGATTATGAGCATAATTGCCGGTCCCCACAATTTGGCATGATGTTAAGGCCGTATATTTAAATTTATAACAAAGAGAGAGAAAAGAGGTAAAGGGGTTAGAGAGGACCACCGCAGCTGGCGGCAAGATAGTATTTTTCATTGATTGGGATACCAGCTAGTGGATTATGAACATAATTGCCGGTCCCCACAATTTGGCATGATGTTAAAGCCGTATATTTAAATTTATAACAAAGAGAGAGATAAAAGAGGTGAAGGGGTTAGAGGGGACCACCGCAGTTGGCGGCAAGATAGTATTTTTCATTGATTGGGATACCAGGTAGTGGATTATGAACATAATTGCCGGTCCCCACAATTTGGCATGGTGTTAAAGCCGTATATTTAAATTTATAACAAAGAGAGAGAAAAGAGATGAAGGGGTTAGAGGGGACCACCACAACTGGTGGCAAGATAGTACTTCTCAGGGGACTCTAGAGGATCCCCTCAGTTGCTGACAAGACAGTTTTTTCATTGTTTGAGGTTTTAAGTACTCGAATTTGACCATAATTGCAAATCTTCACATCATCTTAGCATGCACTCCATTGATTTCCTATGGGGTGGGGGTAAAAAAAAATTGGACCAAAAATTGGCCCGGCAAGATCCGGATCCTTATTCTGGGAGCTATTCTTAGCCCAAATCCATTGTCAGAATTCGGTCCTCAAATTTTGCATACTCAACTACCTCCAGCGCCTGGTCTAATGGGAAAATTCTGAATTTTCTTGAATTTTATGCGTTTCCTTTAATAAAATTATTTTATTTTATTTTTTTTTTTAACTAGAGAAAATTATTATATTTTTTTACTTTCTCTTACCCTATATATGAAATATATAGAGAGAGAAAGTATTGTTTGTATTATAGAGCTTAAATATCTAGTCATGGCTTGAGTCCAATGGGGGGGGGGGGTTTGAACCCCCAAATCCCCCCCCCCGTGGCTACGCCTATGGACAGACATACAAATAACTGAAGGACTCCCAGCTCGGGCAGCTCGTGGTTCCCATCCACGTACTCACAAGATGTGGGCGCCTTGAGCAAAAGCCATTTGGATACCAAATGGCTTAAATAAGAATGGACTCCAATATATATATATATATATATATATTCATAATAATGGTTGTCGTAAAAGTCTTAAATGGCTAAGTTCTAAGTTACCGAAAACACTGTGCGTGAATGTAAGTGTGAGGAAAAAAAGTGTGTTTAAAAAAAAAATAAATAAAAAATAATTATAAATATATTTGCCATTAATAATGTAATATTATTTATTATACGTATATCTACTGTATATTAAATTTCATCAACCAAAAATAATACGAGTTATCTCTCTCTCTCTCTCTCTTTTGTTTAATTTTTCAACTTTGATTTTATGATTAAACTAATTAAAATTAATGAATATTGGAAATTATCTTTTTCAAATAAAAAAAAAATATCATGATCACACATTTATAATTAACAGGATATAGCATATAGAATGATATCCAGTACCAATACAATATATAATTTCATAATGGAAATTATATTTGGAAAATATAGACTATGAAAATATTTTTTTAGTGAGTTGGTAATTTCCAAGAATTTTTTTAGGGGGAGGGGTGGAAAGAAATTATTTATTTTTTCTATCCTCGTCCCCCGCACCAGAAGTTGTTTGCGAGTAGACTTAAGCCGGGTATCCACTACGCGGTCCAAGAGGACGTTCCGGCCGAGCGAAATGGATACCATTTTAGAACGCGCGCCAATGTGTTCGTTGGAACGCTCGAACGTGGAGCGGGCCGTACCAACTAGTGTCGGTTTTTAACCGCGCATCAAAAGTGCCGCGCTCGCCAGTTGAGACGATTTTGTATGCGTTCCAAGCGATGAATAAACAAAGTTACAGTAAATTAATACATCTATATGGTACAAAAGAACTGCTGTGGAATAGCAAAAGTTCTTCCTAACACAATAAATTAGTTGTATCAGGAATGAAAATTAGAAGAAAACGCATTCCAGATGTAGTTAGTTTCGACCTAAAACTTAATGGAATTAAACCATTGCATGAAAGTTAGCAGCTTTCAGAATTTTAAAGTTTTAAGATAGATAAAAATTATTTACAATTCTCTTTTGGGTCGAAACTAACTAGAAGTTTAAGTGGCGCTGCAACTTGTTCTATTTTTAGGAAATTTATTGAAACAAAACTCCGCAATTGGCATATGCTAAATCCAATGTACGTAGCATTGATCGAGCGAGAAGAAAATGAGTCTCTGTGGTGGATAACCAACACCCCTCTTGGTAGTAATAACGCTGTGATTATTAAAATTGGTCCTATAGAGTACACTATTGGAATCTATGATAATGGCAGCAGGTAGCCAAGGTAGATATCCCTGAATTGGATCCGTTACATCAGATCAATGCGAAAATCTTTGGTTTCCCTTTAGAGAAAATACTGTAGAAATAAAATAAACATTTGCTTCATTTCTAGTGCGAGGGTATTGTTAATATGGTTGGGTGCAGGTTTTTCGGTTTCGGGGTGCCGACGAAGAAGAAGTCAACGACTACGGCGCCGAACCCGTTGTCTCTACAGGGCCAGAGCACCGGTGGTTTAGGCAGCTTGCCTCAGGCGTCATCGCTTGGGAGTTCAACGTGTCCACCCCCTGCAGCAAGTACAGCAACAGGTGCGGCTGCAGTGGTGGCAGCAGCTACGGGCACGACGAGCACCGCTGCAGCTGCGGTGTTAGGACGTCGTCGCGGCAGCGATAGAAGTTTAAGTGGCTCAGTGCACGAATTGGCTGTTGCCGCTGGCCTGCGCGATATTTCCGCAAGAGTATCGCACTCGCACAGTCAATCTAATCTCAGCGATATCCCTTACCGGTAAGCTAAACATTTAATGTCATTTTAGAATTAGATGGTCATCTTCGTTCCAGAATTTATAAGAATAGTAATGATATTTGAAATATGAGTTACAAAAATGTAGAAATTAGTATTTAGAAGTTTGAAGATTCATTAGAAGAGTTGTTCCAAGTGGGGGAATTTGCAATAAAGAGAATATGGATTATGAGGGTGAATCAAAAAATAAGTTGCACTTCCATGACCATTTATGAAACCACATACACATAGGCAGCAACATACAATGACAACATACAAATAGTCCCCAAGGGATTGTAAACATTTCTCGGAACGAGAAACCAACTTTTCGATTCCTGATTCCCCTCGAGCGTTATGTAACCACATGGGGACAACTGCTTTCACTTTCTCATTGTTTTGGAATCGTCGATCACCCAGATCCGTTTTCAGCTTAGCGAACACACTGATAAGCGCATAGCATTAAAAGTTTGGACAGTATGGAGGATGTTGCCATACCTTCCACTTGAATCGCTGCAGCTGTTCGGACGTTTGGCGGGCCTTGTGAGGGGTTGCGTTGCCATACAAAATCATCATGTGTTCGGTAAACTAAAAAAAAAGGATCTCTAAGAAGAAGAAATTCGATGGCTGAGTTAAGAGGTTTAAGTAGATGTAGGTAGCCAGCAAAGAATAAAAAACTTTATTTTTTCGGGAACTCATCGCTCCCATCTTCAGGACCTACGGTCATCAAGCAATTTATTTGGTGTTCAATAGGGAAAATATAATCAATTTTTACAAGTATTTTTTTAGAAAAACAAGACATAAACCTTACGACTTAACAATATATCGCAAGTTTTATGTCTTGTTTCCTGAAAATGAGGAGATGAGTTCCCGAAACACTGACGATATTTAAATAAAGTTTTTTTTTTATTTGCTGGTTGCCTACATCTACCTCTTAACTCAGCCATCGAATTTTTTCTCATGATGATTTTGTATGTAAACGCAACCCCTCACAAGGTCCGCCAAGCTGCAGCGATTCAAGTGGAAGATATGGGAACATCCTGCATACTGTCCAAACTTTTAATGCTAAGCGATTATCAGTGTGTTCGGTAAGCTGAAAAAGGATCTGGGTGATTGACGATTCCAAAACAATGAGAAGCCCTCGAGTTTGGCGTAGTAGGTAGAGTGCCTCCCTCCTATGCCAAACGTCGCGGGTTCGGACCCCAGGCAGTCCGATGATTTTATTTAAGCCATTTGGATACCAGATGGCTTAAATAGAAATGCCTGACCCCACAATATATATATATTACTTACAACGGTTATCGTCAAAAGTCTTAAAATGGCCTAAGTTGCCGAAAAGACTGTGTGAATGTGTGTGTGAGTGTGAATGAGAAAAAAGTGTGAGTTTAAAAAAAAAAAAAAAAACAATGAGAAGGTGGAAGTATGTGGTTACATAGTGCTCGAGAGGATTTCAAAGCATCCGGAATCCGGAAAAATTGGTTGGCCGATCCGAGAAATGTTTCCAGTATTTTGGGGCCTATTGGAAAATTGAACTTGTATGTTGTTGCCTATGTGTATGAGGTTTCATAAATGGTCATATCGCCTGCTGAGAATGCTGAGTGGCGAAAGTCCGAAAATTCAATTTTTAAGTTAAGCCTAGCAAACGTTGTTAAAACGTCTTCTCTTTTGAGTGCCAAAGTGGCGAAAAAAATTTCCATTCTTTGCTATTGATTCTGGCCTATTCCGGCTATTTTAATGAATATGTTTATAAAACTTTCAAACGCCATTTCTCGAATTGTTCAATTTCGAACTTTGGCCACTCCAGCAGGTGATATCTTGCAAGTGTAACTTACTTTTTGGTTCCCGTCCTCGTAGTTACATTTATAGAAAGAATAAATAAAGTTTAGATTACAAACAAGTGATTATATTAAAACATTTTTTTGTTTAATTTGCATCATCATCCTTCCTTATTTTTCGAGAAAGAAAAAGAAAAGAAAAATGACAAATCTCACTCTTTTCAGAGGGGATCTTCCAATCCATACGATGGCCTCGTCCATTTTATGGTGTAGCTTGTAAGTGTGGACTCTATTCTTTTAACTCTCTCTCTCTCTCTCTTTCTCTCCAGTCGCCCTTCTTTGTCTTCAGACTTCTCTCTCTTGTTGTTTCCAATTTCTCTCTTTCTCTTTATCATCAATGCAACTTTCTTTTTTTTTCCATAATAAAAATGAATGCATCAATCATATGTATTAATTAATAGAAAATTCCCTCAGTTTCAGATCATGGGGAAATTCTAATTCTAAATTCAAAAATTAAGATAGGCGTTAGAAAATTTTAAAATATTTTCAATCTATTGTTTTTCAATTTAATTAAGGATGAGGCGTGCCAAGTTTTATAGTTGTGGACAGTGGCGTAACTTGTCAAATTAGTTCAGCATTCTTGCAATAGATGGCAGGCTAGTCTAACAGCCGATCCCATAGTATTAGCCTATATCTGGCCTATATTTATATATTTTTATGCTTTTATAAAAGATACATAATATATAATAACATTTATAAAGTATTTATTGTTAAAAGATCAATGAAAATCAACCAAATGCATTAAATATTATTAGCTACCATTCTGACATCTCTTGGCAAATTTTTGAATTACTTGATTTTTTGGGCATACTTTTTATGGCACCCAACGCCATCTTAGCGGGAAAAACATGCGTAGCACCTTCGCTCCTGTTCCGCCTTAAAGACAAATATTTGGGTACACGTACCTATGCCGGCTCGGTTCCTGGGGCGGACCCCCCCCCCCCTCGGTACGCCTTTGTTTCTCTTTTTACATTCTTTGATAAATTCGTTAAGGTACAGTTTTTTAGGCCGGCCCGCGGGCCCTCCCCGCATTGCGGGTTTGCGGGGGTGTACGTTACGCCACTGAATGTGGATAGGTGAATGCTACCAGTATTTTCTTGGCAATGAGAAAAAGACTTTATAAAGAATTTTTCTCATTGCCAAGAAATCAGCATATCCTCATCTATTGCTTTCAAAATTTTGATCACTTGACACTTTGACTGTGAATATTTTTTTAATTAAAACTATACAGTTGTAATTGGAAACTCAAATGACACCTACAGAGTTGTAAATAATAAAATTTGAAATAATTATGATCATATTCGAAATTGATGGTATTTAAGTATCCCCACTCTAATAATTTTGTGAATTCTTAACCAATCAGTCTTTCAGTTTTTTATAGGAAAAGAGAGATGATAATTTTTTTAGATCACCCTTTATTTATTTATATTTTCAAGACATCTTGAATGGATATATTTCTTGCAACTCTTACCCTAATGCATTTATTTCTATTTTATTTTTATTCATGTGTTGTGATTCCCATTTTTTTAAGAAATGAAATGAAATTGATTATAATCCATGCACTAAGATTATACAGGGTAGGTCAAAATGATGGACCCGATTTCATAAATTTATTGTATGAAATATAATGAATATTTCTGAATGTGATACATGTGCTAAGTAGGGTAAACTCTCAAAGTTTAGTTTCCCGCGTGCTGGTATTGTCTACCGCTACGCGGCGCAGGAAACAGTAAAAGAAAATGACGCTCACTGGAAAGCAGAAATCGTTCTCTGTGATTGATTACCATGTAAAGGAATCTGTATATTTTTTTTTTTTTGGAATGGGTGCATAAGGTCCGAAGACCTATAATGACCAGTAGTCACATGCAGCCAGGAAGAAAATAAAAACAAAAGGAGAAGCATAAAGGGGAAACTCAACTGCGGGAACTGAGAAGATGCCTGTTGAGGTTAGACTTGAAAGTCTGAAGATTGTATGTTTTGGGGAAGATAGACGCATGGCGCTTGTTCCAATCACGGAAGATCATGGGGACAAAGAAAGATTGGAATTGACTAGTTCTATTAGTCGTGATCTGAACAGCATAGGTTGTTGGGACGATGCCTCCCTTGTGTTCCGTGAATATGTTGCATGAGTAATTGATTTTAATTCGGCAGAGCATTGACCATGGTAATACCTGTAGAAGAGAGAGAGTGCAGACACGCTTCTTCTATGATCTAGTGACTGTAGGGATGCCGTGAGGGTAGAAGTTAGAATCATCGATCATGGTTAGTGTGCAACGGCATTTCCATGCCAAATATTGCAGATGCCGTTGCACACTAATTTACATGGTAATCAAGCACACAGAACGATTTCTGCTCTTCAGTCAGCGCTATTTTCTTTGACTGTTTCCCGCGCCGCGTAGCGGTAGACAATCCAACCACGCGGGACAGAAACTAAACTTTGAGAGATTACCCTTCTTAGCATATGTATTCAGAAATATTCATTATATCTCACACAATAAATTTATGAAATTGGGCCTGTCATTTTGACCCACCCTGTATTTATATATCTCTATATGTGATTTCTGCACTAGATTTCATTATATTCTTTGTTCTATGTGAATTTTGCTTTTCAATTTTCAATATTCAAGAAGAAAAAGAAATCGTTGTTTTGTTAAGATTGGTGTTAATTGAATCTGCAGCCAGGCAGAGGAGGTCTAAACTCCCCCTGCCCGAAAAAGAATTTATAAAATATTTTATATTCCCTTTAAAATGTATTCATTTTGGGGATTACCTCTCGGATCATCCGAACACCTTCCCAACTGGCTACTGCAAATAAGAATATTGAAGATTGAAAAACTTTAATTTTTACGTTGTTATTTAGGTGATTTTTGGGAGAAATTTATGTTTTAATCTATTTAGCTGTTTTTATAAAAATTTCTTCTTTGTGGACTTCACATTAAAAAAATAATACTAATCCTGATTCTTGTGTTATTTTAAAAATGTTAGTATTCTTATGATACTAAGGGCCGGTTGCATCAGTTAGGAGGAGTTTGTTGCCCCGGGGCTAAATGGCTTATTTTTGTAGTGCAGAAACCCACTTCAGTTTTATTCTTACAATAATGTATACATTTCATCGTTTTATTGTTAAAAGAAGTAGATATATTTGTTATTTTTCTTTAGATTCTACTTATTTAAACAATAAAATGATGAAATGTCGTATATTTTACAATATGTTATAGGCTAGGGCCCGCTTGCATCAGATCTCGTCGCCATTTTTACCCCTGAGATAACCTCACTTTTGAGTAATTTCAGCTAGATATATTGCAAGGTGTTGAATATTCTCCTAACTTCAGCTAACGCATTGTACATCTGTATTACGTCTTGTTGATTAAAACTATTTGTCTGGAAATTGAATGCAAATTGATATTAAATATTTATATATAAATATTTTCAGTTGATATGACTTCTTGTCAGGTGAAAATAAAAGGTATATTTCTTTTTGAAATTATCTTTATTTGAGCCACACAGCTGGCAATTTGTCAAAATAGTTGTGAAGATTGGAACAATTGACAAATTGTTATGTGAATAAATCTTGTTTATTTTTTGAAAATTTTTAAATTTTAGTAAAAAAAATTAATTTTATTAAATTAATTATTTTAATTTATAATATTTATTTAAATTATGAGTAATAATATCAATTTTTATTTTTAATAATTTTTATAAATTGTCTTTATGAAGTTGCTACCTTCACAAACAGATAAGGATTTGTTCCCCCGGAAGAGGGTTTTTGCATTTCAAACTAACCCTAGGTCAACAAACTCCCCCTAACTGATGCAACCGTCCCTAAATGTCGGATTTATAAACAAAGTCCCCATTGGAGCTCCCGTGAAATCAATTTCTCAAATGGTATGGATGGATGTATCGGTATGTCGATTGATACCCGAATAATAGATAACACATGAAAATGACTTTTTTTTTAAAGAATGAAGATATGAAATTTGAATATTTTTCACCTGAATTCAGATATGTAGTAGAATATCAGGAAGTTTTAGAGATATAGAGAAAATAGATTTTAGTCGAAAATGGGCTCTAATACGGCTTTTATTTAAAATGTTCAAATTATTTTACGCGCTCAAATTATGAGATAGTTAGAATAATATAAATTTTAAGTTTATCCCAATCGGAGGTCATTTAGACGGAAAAACCTTAAAGTTTCAAAAAATCGAAATTTTCAAGATTTTTTTGTTTGCACTAATACAATTTTAGAGATCCGAATGAAAAAAACATATATGTACGATATTCTATATTTTGTTCTAAAAATCATTAATTCATAAAAATCGCTAATTATTAACGAAATTATTAACAAAAACGTGAGAAGAAAAAAACAATACACTCACTGACGAAAAAATGACTTCAATTGAATTAAAAAGAACCCTATCCAGAGAAGCTAATTATCCTCTCTGAGCATCGAGTCACGATAACTTTATTATATATTATTAAAAAAATATTTTTTGAATCTCATATCTTTCTTTATATTTAAAAGAACAAGAGGTCCATTTTTTGTCCAGTGAGTGTATTGTGTTTTTTTTTGTCGTTTTTGTTAATAATTTGTTAATAATTAGAGATTTTTATGAATTAATGATTTTAGAAAGAAAGAATATAGAATATCTAATATATGTTTTTTCATTCAGGGATCTCTAAAATGTATTAGGGGTGAAAGAAAAAATTGAAAATTTCGATTTGAAATAATTTTAATGATGATTGGGATGAATAAAATTTATATGTTTTAATATTGATAATTTGGGGGTGGTATATTTGAAATTTTAAATAAAAGAATTTTGAAAAATTATTTTTTATATTAAAATGTGTAAAATTAATAATTTGAATTAGGGGAAAAATAATAAATAGATATTTTGAAAAAATTGTGAATAATAAATAGTTCATATGATTATTTAATTTCTCATGTGTGATTTTTTTAATCTTACAAGATTTGGGCTTCACACATTCATCGCTGCTCCTCATAAATCCGGCATTTATTTTTAAATAGTAAAATGAAATCCTTGCTAAAATAAATTTCCCATAATTTTTATTAAATTAAGAAATAATCAGCGATAATTTCCAATTCATATTTTATTTAAAAACTTGGGGCTCGCTGGTGTAGCGGGCTAGGGTGTCGGCTTCTACAAAGAAGATCCCTGTTCAAACCCTGGCGTGCGGGATTTTTCATTAAATAAAAATATTTATTTAATGTAAACAAATCCTCAAGCAGGCACTGGATCGGAATATTGGATCTCACCACAATCCCCAGGAAACTCTACGAAGAGAGGGAGTTGCTGTGGAAGGGACGTAAAAGTTTCCCTCTCAGTGATGCATTATTCGAAAAGAGTCGGTGCTGAGGGAGTCCCTCCTCAACTAGGACATCCTTCCTAGCATAGAAGAGGTTGGATATTAGGTACCGGGTGGAACTAGAAATAAGGATTAGTTCAGTAGCTAGAAATGTTGGCAGGAGAAGGAAATGATGTAACTTCACGGGGTGCCGGTAGATGGCTTCGGCCAGAGGCCGGTTGGGTTTGAGGTGTGTGCCTTCGAGCACGTAAGCACCTCGGGTAAATAAACGGGGATCCCGATAGGAATTTCAAATAATAATAATAATTAAAAAACTTTTTTTTTAAATCACGTGCCCCGTTCAAATGGATTTCAATTCAAACAGATTTTCGTTACGGTTGCCTAACAAACAGGCGATTTGTTTTTTGTTTTCAAGTGCCTACCTCCATCCCAATGACACTGATGAAGAAACACTCCCTAAGCGAAACCTTTTAATAAATGTGAAATTTATTTTAGCAGGGATTGTACTAACATTTGTTTATTAATGCACGGATGTTTTTCACTTAAAGGGACCCACCGGGCGGCCCTTCGACTGCGGCATCCATTGAAGAACCCACCATTCTTGAATCCAAAGATGACGTGTGTCCCTGGGATTCCCTTCAACCCGATCCAGCACCCCGGAGTCGAAAGAATTCAACTCAATTGGACTCTGGCAGTTCTTCATCAGACATTAGTGCCGCCATTGTTGAAGTTTCAGAGCGTTTACGTAAATCGTGTACAGCAGCTTCAACATCCATCCCACCATCATCACAACCACCGCCACCACCACCGCCATCCAATACCATCTCCTCGACGGGTACCACCACCACAAGTAATCCTACGCTCACACCCTGTCTCAGTCAGGAAGAGCAACGCGTTGTGGCCAGATATCAGACAGTGCGTAAATACTCAACCGCTTCAGCTGCTGTAGCTGCAGCTGCAGCCGCCAGTGTCTGCGGCGGGGGCACAGCTCCTCGGCGGTCGTCTGTTGCCAAACTTGCAGACACGCATCGACCTAGCGAAGAATGGGTAGAATCTTCGAAACGACAAAGAAAACGATCTTCCGTTAGTTGTGCTGCTATTGCACCCATGATCAGCGTGAGTTCCGTTTTCGATGATGAAGATTTGCCAGCGGTAGTGCCTGAAGAAGAGCCTGTGGAATCCGAAGAACCTCTTTCTCCATTGAACCTCGGGATAACAGAACAGGTTGAGTCAAAAAGTGAACAACCTACAGCTGTTCCTGAGGAAGTTCACGTGACAGAAGAAGAACTTCCACCAGACACACCGCCTGTTAGCGCACAAAGCACAACAGCTCCAGTCCAAACCTGGGAGGCAGGGACCTCCAACCCCGCCAACGAGTCCAGTCAAAAGAATACCGAAATCTGTCCCTGGGAGGACGAGTAAGTAAAAAAACAAAAAAAAAAAATCACTGCAATATCATCAACTTCATCTCCATCAACGAATAAAAAGGCAAATTCTTCGATATTGATTGGATTCATTGGCGGATTCAGACGGATAGGGTGAGCAATCACCTCTCCCTCTCCTCACATATGAATTTTAAAAATTATAAAGTAAGTAATTGTAATATTTCCTAAATTCATTTCATATATTTAAGTGATCTAATATTAAATGACGTAAAGCCCAATAAAAAATGACCAAGAGTGTGTTTCATATTTTCTTTAATTTTCGATTTCCAGCCCTAGGATTCTTCTTTTGTAAGTGAGTAGCATATATTAAAAAAAAAAAAAATTCTTTCTTTTGAGAATATGAAACCAACGAGAAGATGACTAAATTAATAAAGTTTTTAGTAATTACTGGATCCGCCAATGCTTGAATTTTATTTTGCTTTTGTTAAGAAAAAATGAAATGTTATTTGTCTTAGATTATAAAAGTGTTATATTTATCAACAGATTTTAGAAGGATTATTAAAATAAATTTTCTTTCTTTTAAGATTTAAACGTAGGTTCTAGTTGAAATTTAAAATTAAATATACAAATCAAACTAGGCTATTTATTTCAAAGGTTTTATTAATTACAAATTAAGTATTTCAACAATCAGAAGTGATTACATTGTAATCAGGGCCGCAGACAGGGGGAGGGGCGGGCCCTTTGCGATCCAACCTTAAAATATTCTAAGAAAAAAATAATTTTCATGGTTAAAATTTCAATAAAAAAAATCATTTTTTAAAATTCTTTTCCTGAGGGGGCCCGGACACTTTATAATTGACAATTTTGCATCACTCAAGGAGAGGAGAGTAATTAAAAAAAAACGGTTTAAGTATTACCGGTATTATTATTATAATTACTGTTTACGTAGGGTTACCTTACGTCCGGATTTGAGAAATGTCCGGAGAAATGAACTGAAAACGTGGCCAAATTGGGGAATTTTACTACGCGACGCAACTTAGGTGCCCCATAATACTTATTTTTTAATTTAAAATGTTTATAAATCAAGCTAAGTTTGATATTTTTTACGTCTCAGGATAGCTAAAAATGCAGATGTCATTTACTAATTTTCGAAAATACCCCCAGACCATTTGGAAGTCGTCTGCCCGCCTGGCCTCAATAAATTATAGTAACCCTTTGTTTAGGAAATTTATACAAATTTTTAAATAACTTTTTTATTTAAATAAATAGGTATTATAAGCTATGTATAACTGTTTCAAAAATTGTGTCAAAAACTGTGTAAAAAAAAGGCAACAATAGCCTTTTACAAACTAGAAAAAACTTTTAGGGTGGGGGGGGGATCGTAATATTAAATGGCCCCGTGGCCCGTCAAGTCTGTCTGCGGCCCTGATTGTAATACATTATACACTAGAAGAAGTGGTACAGATTGTGGCACAAGTGCCTGATCTTTTAGACCAGTGTTTCCCAACCTTTTGAAGTCCACGGCACCCCAAAGGTGCTTTGGGAATAACATTACACACTAGGGGCACCCTTCCTTTTTTTTCCCCTAGCAAAACGAAATTTTTTCCGCCCTGCCAAAATTTTTTTTAATTTAATAATTTACTCTACTAACCATAAAAAAAAAAACAACCAAAATGATTTATAAATACCCAAAAATAATCTTAAATTTTTCAAATGTATGAAAAAATTTTCTTGAACCCCCCCCCCCCCCCCATAAAAAATTTCTGCCTACGCCTGTTACCAGAAAATCAAATTTTTAAAATTTTATACTAAAAATAAAATTTAATTCCCAAAAAAAAATATTGTTCTCAATTATTATTAATTATTGCCCCCTTCCACCTTTGTTCTGATGATGACAAGGAATTGTCGAAATACGTATCAAGTGTTAATTTTTAATTAATAAAACCTTTGAAACAAATAACCTAGTGTTTAATTTATAGGCTATATTTAATTTTAATTCTTTCTTCTGATCAAGAGTTAAAAATACTTGTGCTATTCGGTCTGAAATTTCTTTATTTTCTTACTTTTTTGCTCAATTAAAACACTGTTGATAAATATAGTGTTTATAAAACATCATCAGCGACATCTCCAAGTATTTAATTGATATTTTTTTTTTATTTATTTTTTGTAACGTAAATCAAGAGACGTTATTTGGGATGGATGGGCATATGAAGAAGTATCGTCACAAAAATTCACTTCCTTTGCCTACCCCAACGAAAAATGACGTCACTATTTGAATAATAATAAATAATTATTTTTATTTCTTATTTTTCCGTTTAGGGAGAGCTGTAAAGTGGATACGCCTTTTGTCAAGACCTACGCAACACTTGGCTACCTTTAGCTGAAAATTATCATTTGAAAAATAAATGCTCTCTAAATAAGGTATAAAAAAATTCGTTTATTTTTTTTTTCGTTTTGAAATAATAGACAATAATAAAAGTGATAATAGACCAAAAAAAACTTTCTTGAAATAAGTAAAAATAATCCATCTAAAAAAAGGTTCTTAAGAGATATACGTATTTATAAACCCGTTTAGAGGCTTTTTATTCAAATTTCGGAGGCGAATGAGAAAAAGAAATAGAAGAAAGGGATAAGAAACGTAACGTTTTTGTCTTATTAGAGTTGAAAAAAAAAGGAATGGTTTTGAGACTTGTGATTTTTGACAGGATTATTTAGAGATGCGATTTCCTCCTTAAAATAAATGAATAAAAGAGCTCAGTTAAAGAAACGTTTCTGGTATGACGTTTGCGTTTTAGATGTGAATTAGTTTGAATAATTAACGAGATTATTGTATGGTACTGGTTAAAAAAAAAAAGCCAGAGGTGTTAATTAATGGGATTTTTATGGGAACATTGTGTCCAAGACTTGAATTCAAGTTTGCTAGTTGAGGCAACTCTGAGCCCTTGTTCTAGCTAGCGATTAAAGGCTTGAAAAAGGGTCACGGGCACACTCGAAATGTTCCTCTTGCTCGCATTAATTAACCTTGTTTATTGACGATTCGCTATTGGAAACAAAAAACATTAAAAAAATAAAAAAAATTTCGAAATTGCAATAATATTAAATATTATCTCTTAATGTTTATTGGATGTTATTATTATATGTATGCGTGTCTATTAAATACCATGATCACATCAATTAAAATATAATTAATAAATAAGTACCGAGCAAAATAAAAAAAAAAAATAATAATAAAATAAAAAAAAAATAAATAAGATATTTTAAAAAATTCAAAAAAAAATAATCTTAATGTTTGATAGAATAGAAATAAAATAAAATAAAAACCTTATTAAATATAAATTTGATGGAAAGAGGGTGTTTGTGGTGTCTGGCTTAAATATAGGCTCTATATAAATGTTTTAAATTTTAAGGTTCTCTCTAATATTTAAGGATTTAGAATTATAAGGGAATAATTGCAATTTTGAAATGTATTTTTTTTTGTGATTTGTTTTCAAATGGTATGACAAACAAAAACAACAACAGATGATTCGATATTGACATGTCAGAAAAGTGTGCAGTGGAATGATTTTTTTTGTGTGACATCAGCAGCAAGCTAACATCATTAGAATGGATTTTTTTTTTCGGCAAATTGTTCTGGAATGTTCTGAGAGGGTAAATGAAATAATGGATAATGAATGGCTTTTAAAGGAGATCAGGAAATGAATTGGGCGTTAATAAAATGGATAAAAATGCACAAATAGGTCATAAACAGCGACCGTAGGCACTAGTTGAAACATATTCATATAGGAAATATAAATGTATACACTAGGTTATTTGTTTTAATTGACTTTGGTGTAGTATAAAAGTCAATAAAATTAATTGAAACAAATAACCTAGTGTATACTGGTCCGCCGACTCCGCACCGCGGGCGAGGACAGAAGAAGATACTGGTACATTTATTTATATTTCCTATTCATCATCATTTTGGATAACGAAAAAGAAAAATGTAAAGTTTTAAAGTTAACGTTTTGACGTTTCTTAACTGAACTCTCTAAAAAAAAGTACAAAATAAAATCGTAATATTTTTTTTTTTTTTTAATATTACGAAAAAATTTGTCTTTTTGTTTGTATTTATGTATGCGATTGATTGATTCCCTTGAAAAAAAAAAACCTCCCGGTGGTGGGATGCTGACGTCAGGGATTAGCAAGACGAATTAAAATGAAATTAATCCATTTTTCAAATTTGGTAGGATTAAATAAATAAAAGCAAAAAAAAATTGGTATTTTTCGTCTTTTGCTTAAACTAAAACAACAACTAAGAGCCTTTTTTTTCTAAACAAAAAGAAAGTTTTAATATTTTTTTTTTTTTATATTATGGGTATCAAAAAAAATCTTGAAATTTTAATTGAAAATATCATCTTATTTTTTTGATATGCATAATAACATCAGATTCATATACAAGTAGACAAGTCTTGTCTTTGGATTTTATAAGAGAGCAGTGGCGTAGCGAGCTTAACTCGCGCCCGGGGCACAATACCTTTTTTAACGCCCCCTCCCATATAATGGCCTCCACACACACCCCTACAGCCAGCTGGTCCACCCACTGATGTGGCGACATAGATGGCAAATGGGAAGGTGATATGATGAATAGAACAGCTCTACGAGAGATATTATATGTAAAATATTACACTGGCACTAAATTTAAAATATATTTTCAATTGTAATAAAATAAAAATTATTTTTGATTTGCGGACCATTTGGCGCCTCTTTTTGAGTAGCGCCTGGGGCATGATGCCCCCTTACTCCACTCACTCTAAGAGAACGAAAAATAGACCGGTATTATCAAGGCTTTCTCAGTGTGCATTTCATTAATGTACTCTCTCTAATAGGTGTTTGAATAAATTCAGATCCAAATGCTAAACAAAGGAGCTATTCTCGAATCAGAAAATTTTTGCAACCAGAAAGAAAATTAATTAGCCTATATATTAGTATTGTAGTTGTGACTGTTGAATTGTATTAAGGAGGGTTTGCAGGGAGAAGAGACTGGCACCCAAATCTCCTTGGGCCTTGAAAATGGCCTCTATCGAGACCGAAACGTCGAAGAAAAAATTTGGCTGCTCCTGGAACCCTTCCTTGATGACATTATTTATAGGCTATATTGGTCAAACTAATATAAAAAAGGGAAGATTGATGAAATAATGATCTTCTTATTTCTTCGCCTGATTATTCCCGCGGTGCGGGAAGGGTTTTTGAGGCCGGAAAGGAA
This sequence comes from Euborellia annulipes, assembly GCA_023213315.1. Lineage (NCBI taxonomy): Eukaryota > Metazoa > Arthropoda > Insecta > Dermaptera > Anisolabididae > Euborellia > Euborellia annulipes. Next base: position 27,189 of record JAKCPI010021635.1, read on the forward strand.
TAGAACAGGCCGGCCCGTCGCACGGTCTGACGCCTGTTGAAAATATAGAAGGGGAGAGACTGAGAATAGAAATACTGCCAGTCCCAGCTAGGGTAGCTCGTGGTCGCCATCCACGTACCCACAAGATGTGGGCCCCTGAGCAATGATGATTGCGATAAATAAAAAAATTAAAAAATACAGTGTTTCTAATCACAATTCGTGACCGAAATGTCATCTTTTTTATTATTATTGTTTGCATCTTTCAGATATTTCAATATATAACTAAAAGAAAAAAAAAAAAAAAAAATTGCTATAGCACCACGTGATTCCAGATTTAAGCAAGTCATTTTAGATATGTGAGTTAATAGTAATTTACACGAGCAATGGACACCGTACACCGATGCCCCGGAAAGACTGGAGATCCTGGGTTCGATTCCCGGGGGCCATGGGGCCAATAAAAAAAAGCAAACGTGTGGGGTCGTAGGACCCCCGGCAGGAACGAAGTTCCTCACGCCTTTTTTTCTTCAACTCAGAATATAATCTAAATAGACGGATCTACTTGTCTACTTGTGAAAGAAAATGATGAATTTTGTTCTTGTTTGATACAGACGGGTAATCTACTAACCACATGAATTTGAAAATAAAGTCATTTAATAAAAAAAAAAATATCCTTTCGTTACGAATTATAACGTTTTCAAATATTCTCTAAAAAAACAGAGAGCGAGATGTCTCAAGTACATACTATTTTGAAATTATTTATTTATTTAAAATTGAGATGTACAGTGAGGGACAATATTAAGTCCCATCCATGCCTTTTCTACTTGTAATTATTTAATTGTTTTTAAAATAAAAATACTAAATATTTTTTAATGGAAACTTTCATGGTTCAAACTTAAAGATTTTCATTTTCTTTTTTAAAAAACAAAGAAATAATTACAAGTAGAAAAGGCATGGGTGGTACTTAATATTGTCCCGCACTGTACCTAGGGCTTGTACAGCCCCTCATTATGTACAGGAAGTATCGAGTATATTTTTTTTTTTTTGTCATTCACTCTCTGTCCATGGTATAATAATAATCAAATTTGAGGCATTATCATGATTGAGCTACGTACAATTGTGTATGCCCAAAGCGAGGATTATATATATTTTCAAACATTAACCTGGCCCTGAAGATGGTCTCATATGTGACCGAAACGTCGGCTCTGGTTTATTAATAAATTGAAGTATAAACTAGCTGCTTGCTCATTCTTTCTACCTATTTGATTATATTTTTTTTTTTCTAATCCCAGTATTTTCCTAAATTGTTTGAAATACTTGAATTAAAATACTGTACTTGGATTTTTTTTTGGAAATCAAATAATTACTAGAAAACTAACCAATTTTTTGATTATCGAACAGCTGAAGAAGTTACAATTTGTAATGAAATTATTATTATTAAAAAAAAAAAAAACATATTTAGAGAGCATTTATTTTCTGTTTGGTGGTGGTATGTGGTGATTTTGGGAGAGCGTGTTGCCAATGGATTTATATTTGCCGCAAATTTCCCAAAAAAAATGAATAAATAAATAAATAAATAGAAGTGTCTCCCCCACCCTCTCCCCCTCCATCGCTATCATACATTAAAAAAAAAAAAATACATCGACACAAAAAAAAAAAAAAAAAAAAATACAAAAAATATATTTACAAAAAAAAAAAAGAAATAATTATATTGCTAGTTAGATAGTCGTATATTAAATAAAAAAAAAAAAACAATAATATATAAATGTATTTATAAATAAATACATATATGTAAAATATATATGTATATAAATATATAATATATTTATATAGATATTTATAAAAAAAAAAAAAATTCTCCATATTGTATATGGAAAATCCACATTTGTAAATCTGCATAATCAGTTGCCAAAAAAAATAATAATAAAATGTTAACTTCTAATAAATAAATAATCTTTGGCGCCCTTTTAATATAAAATTTTCATTGGAAAAATAAATAAATAAATCCCAGAAAACAAAAAAAGCCAAAAGAGGATTAATTATTATTTATTTTAATTTACTAAAAAACAAAAATACAAAAAAAAAGTACAAAAAAACAAAAAAAATTTGAACAAAAAAAAAAAAACGCTATCTACTCTTCTCTTTCTCTCTTTCTCTTAAAAAACGCTAAATGTTGAATTTAATAAATAAATAAAATCGGTCCACTCTTGTCTTGTGTTTGTTTGTAATAAAATAATACAAATAAATAGAATGTTAGAGATGAGTGGCGACTGTTGGTCCCTCGTGCGACTTGTAATGTGGACGTGTTGTTTGAATCGGCCCCTCCACATTATTTTTGCAGCCCCAAAAGGACCACGGGGCATCAATAGTCTCAACTCAACTCTAGCAAAATATTTGAATTATTTTATTCGGGGAAAAAAAAGAAAGCTATTTTTGAATAAAACTTTGAATAATTTGAGCAAAAGGAAAAGTAAAAAAAATCATTGTGTGGTTTTATGAAATCACGATGCAAGTGAAACTTTTTTTTCGGATCGTAGGCGTTTAGCTGAAAATTTTCAGAAAATTATTCAATTAAGGGTATTAAAATCGCGTTTTTAATCTTAACTTAATAATTGGAAAATGGGAAATCAATAGACGCATGTTAAAAACTGAGGACAATATTTATTTAGCAATTGAAGATTTGAATTATTTTAAAAATTATATTTTATCAATTTAAAAATTGAATAATTAAATCTCACAATTATTTCTTTATAAAGTTTAATAAATTTAAATTTCTATCATGGGCGTATATAAGGGGAGGGCTCGAAATTTTTCAATCAAACTCGTAAAAAAAAGATTAAATGATATTCGCAACAGAGAAAAATGGAACGATTGCGTTACAAGGAGAAAATTTACTAAAAAAAAAAAAAAGGTAAAACCGGAAAATTTAGGTTATTATCCGGTATTTTAAAAATATTTTTTTTTGTATGGGGATATTTAAAAAAGAGTCGGGTCCCCTCCGGAAAAAATTCTATATACGCTCCTGATTTGTATGAAATTTGGCAACTTTTCTGGAGATCTTCATTAAAATTTCGCCCTTTTTGTCTTTGACACTGCAACGGTAAACTCAAACTTTAAAAAAAAAAATAAAATAAAACTTTAATGATTATGAAGTTTAAATTGCCGACATATAGGGAAAATAGAGTCGAGCGCAAAATTGACATTTTTATTAAAACAACGACGGTACGGCCGAGAAAGAACCATTCAAAGCGGTACGTATAGTCAACCTACCGTTGAAACAATGTCTAATGTGGAAAATATTTTGACTATATGAAGAGATTTGTTATTCGTATGTCAAAAATTGGAAAAATCATCAAAAATAGTTCAAAGAATACAAATATGGAGAAGCCATTTTGTTTAAGCCTTGGGGTAAAAAAGAAAGAATGACCAAGAGGAGATGACATCACTCACTCACTCTACATCGAGACATAGTACAAGGAAATAATTTTTATTAAACTGATAATGGCGACCGTAGGCACTAGTTGAAACAGGAATTTAAATTATACACTAGGTTTGTTTTATTAACTTGATACAAGTTATAATTTCTCAAGATGACACAAATAATTTGAAGCACATAACCTAGTGTATAATTTAAATTCTTTAACCTATATACCTATTTCATTTCCTAGCTACTTACTAGACACTGTATGGTCCACTTTCTGCGGGCATTGCGGCTAGTAATGTTTACAATTGACAAACACTGCCCCGAAAAATGCCTTGCCATAACATGACCTACAGCAGAGAGATATGCAGCCAAGAGGAGAATGATGTTTTTGTTAACGTTTCGACTGCCGACCTTGCCATCATCAGGATAACTAATTCAATGACACTTTAACTCTGATTATGACTGTAAACAACTTTTTGTATTTTTAATAAATGAATTAAAGCATGATGAAGACACTAAAGAAACGTTGCTAATTTTTTCCTCTTTTATTAATTTTTTTGGTGATACGATTTAATATCTAAAAGATGTCTAAGTGAGGATTTATTCATGTAAGAGAAATTAGAAGAGGTTTTATTCAAAAATAGCAAAAATATTCTTGTGAGTGGACCAAAAATAAAACGTTGTTACAAAATACTTTTTTCGCTTTTCATCCCTTAAAAAAACCAACTCTAGATGATGGTGTCATAAAATTAAAAAAAAAAAAAAAAAAAAATTAAATATTCTAGTTGAATCTCTATCATCCTTTCTAGTCAAAATAATATATAGTCTTGTAAAAAAAATTAAACTTTTTTTATTAAAAGAACAAAAATGTATAATATTCATTTATGTAAAACAATTTTAGAAAGAAAAAAAAGGAAAAAAAAAAATAAAATAAAATAACTAGTTTGTTATAATGTAATAAAAAAAAAAGAAGAAAATACCTGCATATTATATAATGCATTATATTATGTCGATTAGTTAGAAATTGTTAAAATTAAATATGGTTCTTCCTACATAATTAAGAAATGCGCCAGAATAAATATAAAATGACAAATGTATTATTGTCGGGAATTGTAAGCCAAATTGGCAATTCTCTCTCTCTATTCCCTTGTTCGTTTATTTTGCTTCGATTTTGAAAACAAAAAAGGGCGCTAAATTTATTAAATTTACGGCCTATAAATGTGAATTTTTTTTTATTTTAACAAACGAGACATGTTTAAAATTTGAGCAATTTTGAAACGGGTATTATAGACAACCCAAATGACCATTGAAATTGAAATTTTGGCAATTTTAAGAAAATCTGTTCAAAGTGGTGGCTGATGTGGACATGAACAGCCAATAAAAAGACTCTATGCGGTTCCAATCACTGGAGACGTTTCGGTTCTTTTAGTTTAAATGCCACCTTCAGTCCTTAGATCAGAATAACCAGGGGAAAGTCGGATAAAACCGCGACCCTAATGGTTTTTGCCTTTTATTTATTCACTAAGGGAATGAAACAGATACTAACTGATAAATTGATCCCTTCTGAAGAAAAAAGCAACAAAATCAAATCAGTGGTGAACAATTGCAACTACATCACGCCATTTTGAATAAATTTTACTCTGGCATTGTTCAAACAACTCTTAGACACAGGGCCGTGCCTAGGTTATTTAGCGCCCGGGGCAAGTTAGTCCTTTAGCGCCCTTTGTATATATTTTTTACATTGTCACAATAATGTTTCCCGTTCGAAAAAATGTTTTACCTTTTTTTTAGAGACGCTAATTTTTGCCGCCCCCGGGACCGAAATTTTTTCCCGTTTGGCGCCCCCGGAACCAAAATTTTTTTTTTTAAAGACGCTAATTTTTTCCGCCCCCTGGAACCAAAATTTTTCCGCCCGTAAAAATATTTTACATTTTTTAGAGACCTAATTTTTTCCGCCCCCTGGAACCAAAATTTTTTTCCGCCCGTAAAAATATTTTACATTTTTTTTTAGAGACGCTAAATTTTTGCGCCCCTTCAAAATTTGCGCCCTGGGCAAAGGCCCCGGTCGCCCCCCTCCCCCCTAAGCACGGCCCTGCTTAGACACCAATACAAAACGTTGAAATAACAGGTAAAAAAAGTGGGCTATCAGATGTAGAACATACCTAAACTAAACAGGTTTAAAATTAGGAATGTAAAATTGCCGATGCCGAATTCTTAACCTTTTAACATGAAAACTTTAACAAAGCACTACTACAAAACAGGTGATTTATAGGACTTAAGTTCACCGGGGCATTGTGATGGTGCCTGGAAGTAATATTACAAGTTTCGGTCAAGTGTTTCCCACAAATGTAGCCATAGAAAGTGAAATATTTGAAAAATAAAGTAAGTCAAAAGCTTCAAAATATTTTTTATATTTGGTTGAAACGTGACTTTGCTAACTATTTTGATAATAATTTCGTTAATATTTGATTGATTTTTACACTTGGAAAGGCAAAGAGATATAGAATAGTATAATATAGGGTAGCCTTTATTTTGGACTTTTTCGATTTTTTACCGTCACCCCCCAAAAATAAGCGATTGGTTGAAAAACAGAGAAATATAACATTTTAGCACATTTGGAGGTGATTTAGAGATTTTCGCTCAACGAGGTCCAAAGTTCAAAAAAAAAAATCCAATTTTTTTCTCTTTGGACACCCCTAATGCTATTTAAAGTTAATAAATTAGGGATGTCCAAAGAGAAAAAAATCGGATTTTTTTTTGAACTTTGGACCTCGTTGAGCGAAAATCTCTAAATCACCTCCAAATGTGCTAAAATGTTATATTTCTCTGTTTTTCAACCAATCGCTTATTTTTGGGGGTGACGGTAAAAAATCGAAAAAGTCCAAAATATACATTTATAATTTTTTGATTAAGAAACAACAATAACTATGCCAAATGTTATCATTGACTAACTCTTTGCAATCATATATACTTATTTGATCTAAGGAGTGAAGATGGCTCTTAAATTAAAAGAACCGAAACGTCTCCGCTGATTGAAAGGGCATGCATAGCCTTCTTATCCACAATTTAGAGAAAAGATGATGCTATTAACGATGATAAATAAAGTCAAAATATTTGAATGTTTTTTTTTTTAACCAGTGGCGTTTTAGGGAGGGGGCAAGGGAGGGAATTTACCTCCCCTCAATCATCTAAGACTTCTGATTTCTTTTCAATTTTATCTTATCATAATTTTAAAAATATACACAAAAATGATGATTTTTAGTTTATGTTAAATAATTTTTTTTTTGGGGCATAGGAGACTGCAGCCAAGAAATTAAAAAAAAAAACTTTTATTTAATTGTTAACCGTCAACGTTTCGGTCGCAAATCACAACCTTCCTCAGAACGATTAATAGTTAGTATACAAGATTAACAGTATTATATTTAATTATCATCGCAAATTATACAATATTTATCTTGTATTCTAACAATTAATCGTCCGTGAGAAAGGTCGTGATTTGCGACCGAAACGTTGACGGTTAAAGTTTTCTATGCTGCAATGTCTCCTATACCCAATACAAAGTCGACAGCCACTCCTCATCACTAGATGATTTTTTTTTTTTTTTGGAAAATTCAAGAAAAAACAAATTTGCGCCATTCAAGCAAAAAGTGAATGACACGTCTTAATTTCTGAAAGCGGCGCTTTATTTATCATCTTTTCTTTTCTTTAAATGAAGAGAACCCACTCACTTGACCCTTAGATCAAGATCTTCCTACCTCTAAGGGTCTGCTCTAATAATATTATCAATAATATAAAATTTTAAACATGTCGACTTTTTCTTTATATCACTCTGAATTTGAATTAATTTAAGAAGACTTTGTTTGCTCTTAATAGAAATAAGATATTAATATTTATATATTAAAATAAATAAAATAGTATTTGAAACATCGAAACACCTCCAATGGGCGTCCATAAAATTGCCGGCCTCTTTCATTAATAAACCACCGAGAAAATAAATAAATAAATCTTGCAGCAAAGTCTTCTTTCTATTCTAACCAAAGATTTTATTTTTTAATCCCTTAGCTTGGAGTAAAAAAGAAAAAAAAATTGGGTTTTGAAAATGAAGTGACTTTGTTTTTATATATTCACTTAACGAGAAAAAGTTTGTCTTTATTAGATTGTTATTTTTTATGACGCGTATGACGTATGAGTTTATGTTAAGGTTAGAACTGTCTCTATCACGCAGAGCCCATTTTTATTTAATCTTTTGAAAATATTATATTATATTCATCTATAGGATTATAATATTAAGGAATATTCACCCATATTTTAAAAAGGTAAATAAAAAATATTTCTTATTTGGTTCTTATTCAAAATATACTTTATTTATAAAAAAAAAATTGTGAACAATTTTGTCTACCTTTTAGAAAATGGCTAATTTTTTGGCTACCAATCAATTTAAATAAATAGGAACGGAGTCTAAAAGGCCGAAAAAGATCTTAAATAAAAAAAAAGCAATTTGAACCACGCGCTATTAAAACCGCTGTAAAAAGATGTTTTTACTTGAATGATAGTTTATTCTTTCCAAGTAAATTTATTTCAAAATAAACTACATAAATCTAATTCTGTTTATTTTAATACATATTTTTATTAAATTTTAAGTAAAAAATATTTCTTAATTGAATATTTAAAAATTTTATTAATTAAAGAAAATTTGAAATCTATTTTACTTTGACTTTACATATAACTTATTTCTTGCAAATTTTAATAAAAAATACAAGTTCTCCTAAAAATATTTTTTGTTTTGTATTATTATTACTTAAATAAATCCTTATAGTGGCAAAAATGTCTTTTTTAAGAAACTGAAAAACAGCTGATTGAAAAAGTCGGCCGCCATATTTATTTCAATGTTATATGGATATTTTACGAGAATAGTATGAAATTTTTATTTTATTTACATATAATTTGGTGTGAGTAGATTTTGTAGTAAGGAATAAAGAAAGAGCGAATGCAGCTATTTTTATTTCGTTTATTAGGCACTTCACGTCGACGTTTCGGTCAGATTTGCGACCATCCTAAAGGCTACAATAAATAACAGAAAGGAACGAGTGAATTCACAGTCAGAAAGAATTTTGTTTTCATACATCACATGTGCACATCTTCAAATAAATACAAAAAACATTGACAAATTATAATAAAAATATATTACAAGTAACATTAAAGTATATAAAAAAATAATATAATTTATATTGACTCACTACAGGTTGCTATATATTATATATTTTTTATATACTTTAATGTAACTTGAAATATATTTTTATTATAATTTGTCAACGTTTTTTCTATTTATTTTAAGTTGGGCACATATGATGTATGAAAACAAAATTCTTTCTGACTGTAATTCACTCGTTCCTGTTATTTATTGTTGTCCTGAGTATGGTCGCAAATCTGATCGAAACGTCGCTTGAAGTGCCTAATAAACGAAATAAAAATAACTGCATTCGCTCTTTCTTTATTCCTACTATATAATTTGAAATTAATTATATTTATATAATATATTATATATTAAATTAATTTCAAATTATATGAAAGTAAAATAAAATTATTAACAAGTAAATTAAAATAACGCAACAATAACAAATATGGCGGCCGACCACCATTGGCATCACTCTAATATACAGGCACTCGACTACAGACAATCATGAGAGCCGGCTTGTGTACAGAGAATATTCGAAAAACCTGATGAAGATAAAATAATCATCGAAACTTATGTGAATAAATATAACAAAAAAAAAAGACAGCACATCATTTCACAACCCAAGAATTCTGAATTATTTTACCCCTTCTAAAAATATTTTTTATTTTTAAACTATAAATGCAAATGGCTGTGTGAGTTTGAAATTTTTTATTTTTGTTTTTATTTTGCTAATATTTGGCAAAAAAAAGTGTTTTTCTTTTTTGAATAAATAAATAAATAAATTATAACAATCATTGGAAAAAAAAAATTAAACTTTTTGTAATTCCATTAAAAAAAAAAAAAAAAAAAAATATCACTTTATTAAATAATGTATTAATAATAATAATAATCAATAACAATAATATTAGATTTCAAATGGAAATGTACTATTACTATTATTATTCGGATGTATGTATGTACAGGAAACAAACAAACAAAAAAATAAAAAAATAAAGTAGAAAAAATGAAAATTGTATAAATTTTCAAAAAAAAAAAAAAAAGAAAAAAATTACCAACGAAGTTGAATGAAAAAAAAAAGGTTCGTAAAATAAACGTTCTCTTCATTATTTAAAAAAAAAAAAAAAAAAGAATATATATATAAAATTAAATAAGCAAACTATGTCGATGTTTTTAATTTAAAGAAATAGGCCTACCTAAAAAAAATTGATTGCTTTGAATTTAGTGGCATATATATTCATTCTTCAAAAAAAAAATCTGGGTAAAGAAAAATGCATGAAAAAATTCGTTTTTCTGTTTACGGTAGGCTCTATTTAAAAATTTTAAAAAAATGCAAAAAAAAAAATATATATATATAGTTATTTATAAAACCTTTATATTATTTTTCAATATAAAACGCTTAGTGTATATAGTTTTATATCTAAATATCTACTAATAGTTCAAATGCAGCGTGAATTTTATTTAAAAAACAAAAAAAAAAAAAAAAAAATAAAAAATCAATGTCATGTTCTCAACAAAGCAGATAGAATATAATCAATTATGTTTGTAGCAGTTGAGGAAACTCAATGTAGAAGTTAAATAGTGTATATAATATAATAAATGATTACTAAATAAAGAATAATTGATTTTTCTCTTTTTAAAGTTGGTACTTAAAGGAAAGGAGAGTTGGTGTAGGGCCAAGGGCGTTACTACATTGATCTGCGCCCCCCTGCCCTCGCAAGTACAAAAATGTCGCCCCCCCAAAAAAAAAAAAAAAAAAAAACTGGTGTGAATGGTCGCACAGCCGCGGATGAGAACCCGGGATCTCTAAAAGTGGCAAACATCGCAGGGATTTACCCTCCCACCTCACTTAAAAAATATATTTTAAAATTATATAATGTTTTATTTAATAAGAAATGCTTTATAAAAATTTTTAAAATGAATATAAATTTCGATTTTTCCAAAAGCTTTTGGGGACATTTTGAACATTTCGGGGAGGGGGGGGGGGGGGCTTGGACCCTAAAACTGTTGTGTAATAAAATCATTGTAATCGTATGGAGGAAGGCCGTCTAATTTACAGGAAAGTGAAAAAAAAAATAGACTTTATTCGGCCCAATACTTTATTGGGCCGAATAAAGTCTATTTTTCTTCACCTTCCTGAAAATCATATTGGGAAAAATTATTAGCTAACAGGGCCCCGAGATTTCGACTGCCTAAGGGCCTCCATCTTGCTTAATCCGGCACTGATTATATACCAAGGGTCGCGGGTTCGGATCCTAGATATTCCGATGATTTTATTTAAGCCATTTGGATACCAAATGGCTTAAATAAAAATGCCTGAACCCCCAATTGATATATTCAAAACAAATATTACTTTTGAATTTTTTTTAAATTCTGAAGATCCATATAGTAATGAAGGATTGCCAGACCAGATTCCACTTTTCGGGCCATTTATATTCTAAAATTAATTTTCCATAAGTTTAGTTCCTTATCTGAAACAAAAAAAAATAAATAAAATAAAAGCAAACTGAATTTAATTATCTGATAATAATTAATTAAAGAAAATAATAAATAAACTTACAAATGAAATGACAGTTGTAGGTTAGGTTACCATATTTAATTTTTGAATTTCATTTTTTAATTATTTTATTAACATTGTGATTATATTATTCACTAAATAAAAAGAAAACAACATCGTCAATGCTCTAAAACACAAAAAAATATTAAATAAAAGCTTTTAGCCTTTTTTTCAGGCAGTTGATTTTTTAGAGTTATTTACTACGACCTAGTTATTTACAAGGTAGTAATTTAGGCGTAAATAACTATGTAATCTGCTCGTCTGTAAATAACTTGCCAACTCTGCTCTATATAGAGAAAGTAAAAAGAACGGGAGGGGGATATAAAATCAAAGGATACGATGAAAAATTAAAAAAAAAAAGGATTAAAGTATAAATATATATTTCTAAATATTGCTCTGATTGATACTTAAAAGGAATAATTTTTTTATTTTTCTTGTTATGATTAAAAAAAAATTTGTATTTAAAAATAATTAAGAAAAGTCATATTCAAAGATAGAGTAGGAAGATTTTGTTTATTGTTCATAATAGAAAATAACTTCAAAAACTGTTTTGGATTAACCATGAAGTAGGTCCAGAGTAAATTTTCTTTGCCCTAAAACAAAACAAAACAAAAAAAAAATTAATAATTTCTATTCCCGAAATATTTCTGTTTTAATTAATAGATAATGGCATCATCATTCAGGCTCAGAGGAAATAAATGATAACAACTTCTCATAATATTATTTTTCGGGTATATGAATTAATAAACATTGTATACCGTATATATACATTTGAGACTTGGCCGACTGATGAGCATACGTCATCTTATGTGCAAATTTATATTTTTATATAATTTTTGTATATGCTTATATATAACAACTCTATCTGCATCTCAATGGCACATGGGCGTAGCCAGAATTATTGTTAGGGGGGGGCAACCCATCGTTAGAGCGAGAGGGGGGGTTTGCAATTAATATATACATAGATTATTAATTATTTATTTAAATAATAAAAAAATTAAATTAATGTGGTGTTAAAAAAAATTCCCAATGAGAAAAATATATATTTGTTTTTTTTTAATTTTTAGGACCAGCCAGGGGGGCAATGCCCCCCTGCCTCCCCTGGCACGCCATGCAATGGCATATACCTTGAGATTGCCAATAATCTCTTAGGAACTGATGATGGATTTATATAATTAAACCCGAAACGTCTTCTAAGTGGAGATTTTTATTCGATAGAGGCTCCTTTTTGGCTGACATCCTCTCTTCCTTCATCAGTCTAATTTCTTATTTATATTCTCATAATATATACAATTGATGGAATGTGGCTGAATATCAATGAGTGAGTTGTGGAGGACAGCAGACAGAAAGGTAGCCTCTATTAAAAAAAAAAAAAAACAGGCTCCTTAAACAAAACTTTTCAGCTAATTTAATTGCGCCATCTTAAGTTGTTAAAGAGTGTTATAGGAAATAGAGTTGACAAATGTGTATTGTGCATAAGCGAATAGTTGAAAAATTGCTTATGTATTCAATATTATAACAAGATAAATATAAGAATAATTATTTTGATGATACAGTGAGAAGAAAAATTTTCTTCACTATGTATCATCATAATATTCTTATATTTAAATTGTTATAATTAGGGTCCGAACAAAACAAGATTTTCAACCGAAACCGAATTTAGGCCTCAATCTTACTTTCGGCCGAAACGGTAAACGAAACCGAAACTTGTAATTCCTAAACAAAATTCATATCATTCGACTTTTTTTTAGGTAAAAATATCATTGGACGTGTTTTTTTTTTGGGTGGAGTCTCATCTCATCTTTTAAAATTCAGGTCTTGGCCGAAACCGAAACTTCGGTCGTTTCCTAGTTATAATAAAAGCAATTTTTCAACTATTCGCTTGCCCTCGTGCTTGCTTGGTGTAGGGGGTTAGGTGCTGCCTTGATACAACGGTCGCGGGTTCGGATCCCAGATAGTCCGATGATTTTATTTAAGCTTTTTGGATACCTAATGGCTTAAATCAGAATGCCTGGACACCAAATATATATACCAGGGTATATATAAATTAATCAACAGTAATCGTCAAATCATATGGCCTGAGTTGTCGAAAAGATGTGTGAATATGTGTGTGAGTGTGAATGAGAAAAAGAAGTGAAAAGAAGAGTGGTTATAAAAATAAAAAAAACTATTCGCTTATGCACAATACACATTTGACAACTCTATTTCTTATAAGACTCTATAACAACTGAAGACGGCGCAATTAAATTAGCCGGAACGTTTTGTTTAAGGCGTCTGTTTTATTAAATAGAGGCTCTACCCTCCTGGCTGCTGTCCTCCACATCACACTCATCACAACTTCACATAATCTAGGGCTTGCATATGGATATTGTACACCCAGTTGCCATTGGTAAATATAATAACAGCATACACTGCACGTCAAAAATAGTGGAACAACACTTTGTTTCTTCTTAAAAAGACCTGTTCTAATCAATCTTAATGATATGTAATTTATTAAATATTTAATATGAAATAACTTTTACATTTCTAAGTAAATTTAACAGAAATCCATATCATTTTAATAAATAATTACAATTTAAATAAAACAAAGACAAAAATGTCGAAATTTGATTATTAACGCCAAATTTGTAAAATTTTAAAATAATCTTTCCATTTCAGTTTTTCTCTGTCTATTTCATTGGAAATTCTTATGAAAACAAAATTTTTGATTAATATCCAACAAAACAACCGAGCATGGGCGTCCGCGGGGGGGGGCCCCCCCCCCCCCCCCCCAAAAAAAAAAAATAAAAAAAAAAAAAAAAAAAAAAAAAAAAAAAAAAAAAAACCCCAAAACACCCTCCCCCCTCCCTCCCCCTGAAAATTTTAAAAAATATTAAATATTAAAAAATTTAAAAAATAATAAATTTTTAATTTTTTTTTTTTTTGCCCCCCCCCCCCCCCCCCCCCCCCGCATACCGAGATTATGTTGATTTGTCCCTCAAATTGAAAATCGACATTTTTGTCTTTGTTTTATCTAAATTGTATTAAAATGATTAAAATGATTTGTATTTGTGTTAAATTTACGTTTATTTATTAAAATAAATGAAATAAATTTGGCTGCATTTTTTGAGATTTATTTTATATCTTGAACATTAAATTTACTTAGAAATGTATAAGATATTGCAAATTAAATGTTTCCTAAATGTGAGTATAATTAAGGTAGATTAGAACAGGTCTTCTTATCCATGAGAAGTACTTTGAAGCGATTAATGCCGAATAATTTGTCAATTTTCTAAATAAATTTAAAAAAAATCAGTTCTGGAACATTTTGATCAGCCCCTCGGATAGTTGTTTGAGATAATTTATGCTATACCAAGCAAATAATACTAAATAGAAAAATATACTTACAATATTTTTAGACGAAGAAATTATTAAATTAACTTGATTTCTGATTTGTTCAATTTTAGGTTGATTTTTAAATGAATCAATTAAATTTTTACATTCGATTGGATTAAATCTTTTAGTAGGTCCGTTGTAATATTGGGAAATATTTTGAATGAGTTCTTTTTCTCTAAAAAAACAAAAAAAAAAAAAAAAAAAATTATATAGTTATTGATTAATCTGCTGTACTTTTGAGGTTGGGGTCAGTGGGTATATCTAAAATTTCTATATCGCCTGCTGAGTGGCGAAAGCCCGAAAAATCAAATTTTGAGTTGAGCCTAGTAAACGTCTTCTCTTTTGAGTGCCAAAGTACGTATATATCCATTCTTTGCTATTGATTCTGACCTATTCATTTGTTGCCCGGCTATTTAAATGTACATGTTTATAAAACTTTCAAACGCCTTTTCTCCAATTGTTGAATTGCGGACTTTCGCCACTCAGCATTCTCAGCAGGTGATATATACATGTGAAGATACAGTTTCTCGGTTGGTTTTTGAGATTGACTCGAGGTTTCGGCTCTTCTTTTGAAGTCATTTTCAAGAGTGTTGGATTTGTATGTTGTTCAGAAAGTCGGTGGCTTGCTGGTCCCCAGATCTGGTTAATGGATGTCTCAGATGTTTGGTAATTCCAAATGTCCGAGCCGAAGTAACTCAATTAAATGCGACCAATGCGACTTAACTCGAGAAACTTTATCTTCACATTTCATATAAATCCAGTCAAGAATTTGTAATGTATAGGCTTATATATAATGACTCAGAATGATACTATGGTTCTGTGATGGTCATAGGCACAAACAATGATGTGATCACTAAATCTTTTGGTAAACCAAAGATAAGGAATAAAAAAGAGAAGTGTTACTTCTTTGAAATTTGACCGTCCAACTACTTCTCACTTAGGAAAGAATATTATTAAATTATAGATAGAATAGATGAATGCTAAGACATACTTAATTAATATAGCCAGAGGTTCTGGAATCGTGAACACCCACGTTGACAAAGGCTGGTGAATTGATAAAGAAGAAGAGTTATGCTGGGAGAAGGACGAGAGTGCTGAGATTTTCTGCAAGAAAGGTTGATTATACAAAAAAAAAATTTAATTCTTGTGGTTCAAAGATAAAAAACAATTAAATAATCGCTTGAGAAAACGGGGTGATATGATAATATTGACCTTTTGACTGTACACTGGGTCGAAAAAAGTTAATTTTTTTACTTTCTCTTACCTATGTATATATATATAGAGAAAGTACTGGATTGATGTCAAAAATTCGATGTCGAGATTTTGATGGATATACACGTTTTGAGGTCCCCTGAATCCACAAAAGTGGGTTTCGCCAACTGGGTCTGTCTGTGTGTCGGTGAACAAAATATCTCAAGAACGAAAAGAGCTAGAAGATTTTAAGTTAGGCAATCCTCTGGCACGGGACATTAGTCTTTTGAACAAAATCGGCCAAAGAGTACTAATACTTTACTGATGTACTTTTTCAATTTTTTTCGATTTTCTCAAAATTCAAAAATCAATTATTTTTTGGATGTATATTCTCATTTTGCTCTCTTTTGAAGCACACTTTACTCTTGTGCTTCAAAGGAAAGATAGAAATAGTTGCCATGGTAACAAAAGATAAATATTTTCCCATGTTTATAAATTTTACATCTTGAATTCTACTATATCGGCGGAAACTAAACATATGTCAACACAAAAAAATCTGGTGTGACAAGCACCGAACACAACTTTCGATTACCGAAGGTAAGAGAAAGTTGTGTGCTCTGCGACCAGGCACACCAGATTTTTTTTAAAACTATTATAGAGAAGGAAATAGTTGCTTCCTATAAGATGATAACGAGGTAAAAAATCTGGTGTGACTGGTCGCACAGCACACAAATTATCAAAATCGCTAAAGCAAATTTTGAGAAAATCGAAAAAAAACTTAAAAACTCCATCAGTAAATTACTAGTACTTTTTGGCCGATTTGGATTAAAAGCTTATTTTCACGCCCTAGGTGGGGTTATCACTTAAATATAAAATTTCAATCTCCTAGCTCAATTCCTTCATGCTTTAAATTAAACACACAGACATCCAGACCATGTCGCGAAAACTACTTTTTTGGATTCAGGGGACCTCAAAACGTGTATATTCATCCAAATCTCGACATCGAATTTTTGACATGAATCCAATACTTTCTCTATATACACATTATATTACATATATACATAGGTCAGAGAAAGTAAAAATTGTAAAATTGGTCGAGATCTTCTTTCATAGAGCTTGTGGTGTATATTTTATGGTTTCAAAAAAGTTGAATAAATTAATATTTCAATGTTTTTAGGTAGAGCAATATAGTTATTAAAAATTTTTTTACAAGTTTCATTAAAGAACGATGCGTGACCGGAGTATGTCGAAATTGTTTTGAAGTCATTATTCTTTTACACACTTTAGTAATTCGAAAAATAAGGTCATGAGATGTATTAATATATATATATAATAATAGCAAATTAAAAATTTCCCTACCAGATCATTAATACTTAATGTTTCATATTCAATTGAAAGAATATCTTTTAATAAGGAAATATTATGATATTGAAAAAATTCGATGATGAATATCAGCAGATGTCCAAAATTGATTAATGATTTTTGTGTTTCTATTAAATTTTCATAAAGACACTTTTCTGAGCGTCGAAATTCCAAATTCATTTCATTCTGAGATATTATAATCCTGGAAAAAAAAGATAATCAATTAAAACATGAATAAATGAATTAGGCTACATAAAAAAAAAAAAAAAATATAAAAGCACAGGAGTCGGTGGGGGTCAAGCGCTCGGTTCCAAAGGCAAATTATTGGGATATTCGAAATCTGAGCCTCAAGATTAGCTTGTTCACTAATTTTTATTCGGTCTCGTGTACTTCCAATATTTCTCTTGTGAAAGATTATCAAAATATATTAATACAAGTGGCAGAGTTCAAATATTCCAGTCATTTACTCGTGGAGTATTAGTCGGAGTTTGTGTATTTACAGTCTGGTTTCTAAAAAACCTATTATAACCAGTACAAAACAAAGGTAATGTATATTTTACATTTAGTGTATGGTAACCTAGACAGCATTATTATCATCACGCCAGGAGGTACAAAGATAAGAACCACAGGGATCGGTTTTGGGTTCAAACCTAAGGAATATTTTTTATGATCAAATTCTACGTATAAACTTAGGTGAAAACGTAAAACTGGTCGCATATGCAGATGACTTAGCATTGATAATAAGCGCTAAGAACAAAACTGAACTGGAATATCTAGTCTAAAGTTCTGTCAACAAAGACCATGACAAGACAGCAGAAATGGGTATTAAGTTAGCACCAAAGCAAACTGAAATAGTTCTCCTCTCGGGTAGAAGGAAAATAAAAAACATTGAAATCATACTTGCAAACAACACAATTCAAAGCAGTATGGTTATAAAATACATCTGGATAAAGACCACCCATGTAAGAGAAAAATGCAATAGGGCCAATAAAAAGCTCATGATTCTCTCAAGAATAATGCCAAACTTAGGAGGACCTCGCTCCAGGAAACGCAGACTGCTAACAATTCTATATGGATGCTCGATCTGGAAGAGCGCTTTAAAATTTAAACATTATGAAAAAATGCTGGAAATCGTCAACAGAAAGATGGCCATAAGAATAATTGGAGCATATCGAACTATTCCGACAACGGCAGTATTGGCTCTGGCGAGTATAGAAGTATAGAAGAGAGGGAATATGTCCTCACAAATGGTAGCTCAAGTAAAAAAGAGGCTCGATTAAAAATGTTGTCATCATGGCAAACAAATGTGGGGTAACTACGATGGCTGGGCGAAAACATTCATTAAAAGCATTAATGAATGGAACAACAGAGAACGGGGAGAGATGGACTACACTATCTGACTCAGGCTATGACTGGTCACGGATTCTTTGGAGCATATCTTCATAGAATATGCAAACAGGAAAACAACTTAAGCTGGTATTGTGGAGATATTGACACAGCCAAATGTATAAGATGGAGGAAACAAAGAGAAGCTGCTAATAAAGACTTAAAAAAAGAAGAAAACAAGGAAAATATAGCTGATTTATTATTAACAAGTGAAAATGCTTGGAATGCTCTAGCTAACCTGCTGAAAACAATTATGAAAGAGAAAGAAAAGGAAGAATTCAGAAGACATGGAAGATAATTCTGAAGAGGGGACCATCTCTGAAGTAATGCTTAACGGCAGTTCCAGAGCAGGCCTCAGGAAACGAAGAGGGTCGGGTTTTTAGTCGGTACTACGCTCGCAGGAGTGTCCATGAGGATTTTCCTCCCCTCAAAAAAAAAAAAACCTAGACAGCATGAAAATTGAGTATGGCTTGAAAATTAACAAAGGCAAGACCTAGGGGGAGCAGAAAGAAATACTTAAGAGTAGTGGATGGCGAGAGGATAGAGCAAATACAGGGTGGCCACAGAGGAATGAATTGATCTGCAATCAAAATTATGAATTTCAATATCTGTAAATAAAAAAATAAAATACCTTTTAAAATTTTGAAGATGGTATTGGTTTTCGATATCCTTTGGATGAATATAACCTGGCAGATATTCTAAATTAATTGCATCAATGGTATTTTTTGTTAAATTCATTAACCATTTGGTACATTCATTCAATGACGCTATTTCTGCTTCTAAATCCCATAATTCCGATTCAAGTTTTTGTATTCTGGAAACATGAAAAACATAAATAAATGAGTGAGTGATTAGATTTGAATAAAAACCACAAAAGAGAGAAGAACCTACTTAAAAAATGATGATATCTTTTGTTTACATGTATTTTCTATTTGTAAACTTTTATTATTATAAATCTGAAATTAATCAAACATTTTTTGTAATTATTCGAAATAAAAGTCTTTTTATTATTTCTTCTTTTCATCATCCTAGGAGAAACCAGTTTATCCAAACGAACTCAGAATAAACTAGTTTATCCTAAAAAATAGTTTGAGCTGGCTTTGGATTTTCCAAGCCGAGAATTCTCTAAAATTGATTTAATTTTTTTTATCTAAGGAGAACCTTACTGCAACAGACCGAAACTGAATAGGTCGGGATTCCTGCAAGTTTATATATGGGAGCTATGTTTTATATATATATATATACTAAGTGCTTTAGAATAAACTAGTTTGTCCTAAAAAGCAGTTTAGCCTGTAGGATTATATATATAATATATATATATATATATATAATAACAAATAGCAATTTTTTTGAAGCTTAAAAATTAATATTTTTGTAAAAAATTAATATATCATAAAGATTGTGATTTAATAAACCTTTAGTATGCACTATTTTAAACAAATATATCAAATTATTACGACATATAATAAAGGCCCTTATGTCGATATACTCTGATTTTGGCTGGAATTTCGATAATTTTATTAGATATTCTTGTGAAAATTTTGAATTTATAGACAAATAAATAAATATATCGAAAATAGTGTAAAGCAATATCGACATATTTGCTTTTGTTTTATTTAAATTTGATTTGTGTTTGTGTTAAATTTACTTGGAAATAAATGTTAATTAAATTGCAATCTTTAAGCTTTAGATTAAATTTTCTTGAAAAAAAAAAAATAAATAAATAAAATAAAACTGAAAGTGTGTTACGCTTTTTCAAGGGGAGTATATAGATCCAATAGTACCTACTTCTTTTTGCAAAGCCATATAATTATTTACTTGTTCCGACCATTTTACAAAATCTTCTGGGATATTAATAAAAAATGGAGATTTAAAAAATAAAATTGATGGATCCTGAAATTTTAAAATTGTATATATATATAAAAAAAATGAATCAAATTTAAGCTTATATTATTTTATTTCTTACTTGAGAATGTACTTTCTTCCGTGTATTTTCTAATTTTATCTCTAAACTCTTTATATCTTCATTTAATAAGTTGAATGAATTAATACATTTCTCTTTTTTTTAACCAATTTGTTTAAATGATTGGTAGGTGATGTCGCTATGTTTTCAAGATACAACTTATTACTGGAAAAAAAAATATTTAAATTAATTTTCATATTGAGAGGCGAAGGGAGGTGTGCCAGAGATAATTAATTTGCTTTTAAAAGATAAATCCGAATAATAGAATAATTTTCAGTATAAAAATATATAATATTCAATTTATTAAATACAATGAAATGGCACCCAAAGTCAAGTTCCACTTGGGTGTTTCCACATGTGATTATTCCATTGTTTTTATCAATTATGATGGAATTATTTATTATAAGTTTCCAAGGATTGGACCACAAACATTTTATTAAAAACTTTTCATATTAAAAAAAATCAATGAATAGATTAGATGGATTTCATGAGGTACAGCTTTTTCCTAGCCTCCGCAAGTCCCGGGTTAACCAAATCGGAGTGATCCCCAATTAAGACACTCTTAAAATGGGTCCTTTGGGTCTGTGGGGTGAGATTTTCTTTCACTTTCCTAAGAGACCTCTGCAATGTTGAATTATTTGCTGCAACCTGGACTCGAACCCGAGTTGTTCATTAAACCGCAGCAACTACTTGCCTCCTCAAAAACAAAGAAATAATTCCATGTAGGAACGCATTGGTGTGGGACTTTAGAACTCATACGTGGAAGGCAATCATGAGTTGGCCAAACTGATATTAATTCTGACTTTTTCCTTCCATTTCTTCTAAAAATAGTATCTCTAATTTGTTTAAAGGAAATATCCAGTAACAAGGAATAATGAAAGAGAAAGACAAGTTCGTTTGTTTTCTCGTTCTTACTTTATTTCAATTTCTAATTCCTCTAGATATTCCAAATATTCAATATGATCTTTAATATCTTCTTCTAATAAATCCAAATCATCCACTTCTCGAATAAGTGGAATACAAATTGAATTCTTTTCATCTTCTTTTATCTCTTCATTAAAGGATTTTTGGCTAAAATAAAAAAAAAAAAAATTAATTAAGTGAAATTTCATGTTAAGGAAAGTTAAATAATTTTATTATCTCTTCATTCATATTAACAATAATTCAATAACAATTAGGTCTATATATAGTAAATATCAGCTACACCTATAGCACCTTTGTTTAGTAAATATTTCAAGTTCCCACAAATCAACTAGAAATTCGCACATCATGCGATCTGAATGTCTTTCCTAAATAAAAGTTAGGTGATTTAAAAAAACAAACAAACTTCTAATTACATTTATACAGAATTCCAAAAAACTGGTCTAGAAGATTTTCATTTTTCAAAAAAAATTTTCATATAAATGAATAAAACCTCCTTTTTTTATATATATATATATAAAGATAAAATTTCTCAAACACCTAGTTGAGTTTCATTAAATAGTATTTTCACAAGATGAACTCGAGGTGACTCAGACTTTTTTGGAGACATTATCAATAATGATTCGTAAGCATAATATAACAAACACATGGGGATGGGGGCTTGTTCTCTGAGTTCCATTCTTGATAATGTCCAAAAAGGAAAGTAGGAACATTGAGTGTATCTCAAGAATCAATCTATGAAAATAGGTACCGTATTAATTCACATTAATTTCCCTTAAGTCTAAAATAACTTGATATTTTGGAAGAGGTGGAGAAAAAACAGAAGGATTGAATTATGAGGCTGATGATAGAAAATCGAAACGTCGAATTTATTATTTTGAAGAAAAAAAGAAAGTTTGGTACTTTTTCCTCTCATATTTATGAGTTCAGATTCTTAAATGTCATAAAATCATTACAATTATTTTGAAAACATTTTTCTAAATTTAATTAGTTTTATTTTTCTTATATAAAATGAGAATGAAAGTTAAATAAAAAATACTTACATAGAAATTTCTCCTTCATTCAAAATATTATTTTCATCAATATATTTAGTTAACCATAATACAAATTCAGATTGAATTGGACAATTCAAAATAGAATTTATTAATTGTTTTGTTATAGATTTTTTTGGGAATTCAATTAAATCAGCAAATGTAATTAATTCCTCCTTGGAACACATTTTGATGGCTAATTCATATAAAATTATAAAAACACTTGTCTAATCAATTCTGAAAACTTGAAAACTTAAATTAATTTAAGATAAAACAGGTAATTGATTAAAAATTAAATTAAAATAAAATTTGACAGCTAAAAAACAAAATCTTTTGTCAAATATATAGAATAGCGGTTGCAAATTCAAAGAATCAGTCGTACCAACGTTAGAACATACAAAAACCCTAATGAAGATAATTTATTTTTATAATGAATTATATATAAAACCTATAAAAAAAGATAGAGAATATGAAGCGACAAAATGAAAGAAATCATAATAGATAAATCAAAATTAAAAAAAAAATTAATATTAAAAAAAAATTTAAATTATAGTCAACAATGATATAATGAAATTTGTTTTAAAAATTAGACAATTTCAAGCTTATCAGTCGGAAATACACTTTAAAAAAATAATAATTGTGAAATCGAATGGTAAAAGAATTTATAAATAAAAAAAAAAAGTTTCGAATTTAAAATGCTTTCCGCTATATAAAAAACTAAAAGTTCGTCCTATCGACACGTGGAGCGCCACAAATCAATGACTCCTTCGAGTTATGCAAAATCTTTCATAGCATCAAAAATGCTTGCCTATTTAGCAGGGAAGTTTATAGATTTAAAGAAAAAAGGCAAATTAACAATTAAAAGCTTTATTAAAGAACTTGCAAAGGTATTCATGTCTTATTATTATAAATTTAAAGTCTTTTCGGTTTCCAAGGTCATAGACTAAAAAATACTAATATAGAATTCATTAGTTTTTTTTAATTTTTTAAGGTTAGAATGCATTGTTATTAAATAATTTTCACTTAGTTGTTGTTTTTTGGTGATCACTCTTTTTATTTATTTTTTAAAATCATTTGTTTTAAACAAATTTTTAAAATTATTCCTGTTTAAGAAAAAAATTTAGTCTCAATCAATGTTTTGATTTGCATTACATTCAATTGAAAGAATTTTTGTTGCATGTAACGAACCCTGATCCTTAGTACGGGAGTAGAGATTTATACCTCAGCACAAACTACCTAAAAGCAAGTGCGTTTAATTAGTAGAAAATATTTTTTTAATTTAATTTAAACCTCACATTTTAAAGAGCATCTAAAAAATAATTAATTTTTGAATTTTAATCAAAATCGTTAGAGCGTTTGAGAAAAAAAAAAAAAAAAAAAAAAAAAAACTGAAAAAGTACATCAGTAAAGTACTAGTACTCTTTGACCGATTTTATCAAAAGCTTATTTTCACGCCTCAGGGGAGTACCGAACTTAAATATAAAATTTCAGCCTCCTAGTTCAATTCCTTAATTTAAATTGAACACAGTCAGACAGGCCATGACGTGAAAAAAACTTTTTTGGACTCAGGGGAACTCAAAACGTGTAGGACCTATATTCAGCTAAATCTAGACATCAAATATTGACATGAATTCAATACTTTCTTTATATATTAATATCAATATATATAGGTAAGAGAAAAGAAAAAAATACTAATAATGTTGCAAAAAGGACTTGGTGGATCAATTGCCATTCTTTTATTCGTGTGTTATTTCTTGAATTAAAATTCGGGTAAAAATTAATAATACGAAGCAGTCATCTAAAATAATTATAGTTTAACTGTATTTATATTTTATCAAGCATTTGATGAAGAAGTGTAATGTAAGTATAAGCACTGTTTAGAATCTGGAACAAAAAAAAAATTATTTGGAATCAAAGAAAGGGGGGACAGAAGAAGTGGGGGCAAATATCGTACCGATGAATACGTAGTTAACGTGACAAAGAAGAAGCCCCCTGCACGGAGCACAAGAGGCAACTTAGCTCGAGACATCACAATTAAAAGTTTATATTTAAAAACTCTGTTTTTTTCAATCCAGTTGTTTGAAAAACTTGAAAATAGTATTTGAGAAGCCTGGAAATAAATATTGTTCTTTTATCTTTGTAGTTTTCCTCACAAGCCAGTCTTTAACAAATTATATTAATAATCAAAGAAAAAATAAAATTTTGGATTTTCAGTACAATGAAGAATGGAAATGGCTGTGATGATAATTTACTAAGGAAAGCTATGAGCAGGGCAGCAAAAAAACTTTTATATTATTTCGTCGACGTTTCGGGAGCGCGTCGCCTTCAGGACCAAATAATTGTTGAACAAAATATAATATAAAATTAACCAGCTTTTTTTTATTCTCGTCCTGAAGATGGGAGCGACGCGCTCCCGAAACGTCGACGAAATAATATAAAAGTTTTTTTAATTCTGTTGGCTGCCCTGCTCATAGCTTTCCTTATTAAATTTTGGATTTTTACTAATTCATATCTGAAATGAGTTTTGAAAAAATTCTAAAAGAACGCGCTCAGTTTTTTTCGATTTTCTCAAAATGCTCTCCAACGATTTTGATTAAAATTCAAAAATAAACTATATAAAATGTTTCGTGAAAATTGTTTGAAGTACAATTTGCTGATGTAATTGAGTTTTTTTCAAATTCACTTTCCGGATCTTCCTTCCCTAGAGTCAATGTTAAATCCCCATATGGGGATTTGCATGTTAATTTCGATTCAAAAGGAGGTCCCCTTTGAAACTTTTTAAAACAATTTTTTCCAATTCTTATGAAATTTTGTATTTATTTAGGATTATCTATTGCAGTGGTTCCCAACAGATGTGCCCTGGTACCCAAGGGTGCCGCGAGAATGGCTAAGGGGTGACGCGAGATATTTAGATAAACCAAAGTAAAAAACAAAGAGGCGGGAAAAACAGTTTTGCAAAAAAAAAAAAAGTAAAATGATTTTAACGCAAGCGGCAAAAATTTACCTTTGCTAAAAAAAAGATAAAAAAAAAGTAAAAATGTTAAATGATTTTCAAGCAAGGGGAAACAAATTTTTCGCAGGGCTGAAAAAATTTCGTTTTGCTAGGGGAAAAAAGAAGGGTGCCCCTAGTGTGAAATGTTATTCCCAACAGCACCTTTGGGGTGGGCTTCAAAAGGCGACTCACTGCTCTATTGTGTATAAAATATCCAAATATTGGATTAGAATTTTGAAAAATAACCATAGTTTATTCCAAGCAGTCAGACAACATTTTAAAATACACAGAGGCTATGGAAATTTTGAATTAATTGACTTTTATACTTTTTTTACTTATAAAATGCAAGTGTTCAAGTTAACTAAGGTGCTATGGGAAATTTAGTATATAAATTGAGCTTGTCGTAATATATATATTACGACAAGCTCAGTACACAACTTTCCCTTACCGAAGGGCAAGAGAAAGCCGTGAGCTGTGCAACCAGTCATACCAGATTGTTTCATCTAGTGTCCATGATTGGGGACCAAAATAGTTATTATATCACTGACAGTACATTTATTTTTGATGCTTTGTTGAATTCGTTTTTTTTTTTTATGATGAATTTCATCGACCAGAATTTTTTTCCACCCTAGGCTGGTGGTTCTATTTAGTACTGTATATGAATTAGTTAAAATCAAAATCAAATACTTTCTTAAATAAAAAAAAAAAAGAAAATTGTTAAAAAAGAGAAGGAAAAAAACTTTTAGTTAAATTACCACAGATCTTATTTGTTCTCCAAAAGAGCAATACAAATAGAGCTCTCCCAAATAACACAACAAATAAGATGTCAATTTGACAATGTCAGAATTAAATTCCTGAAAATCAAAAAATAATTCATTTATTATTGAAGTCGATTAAATTAAATTTTAAAATTATATCTTACTTTTAAAGCCATAAATCCCGCAAAACAAAGAATACAAGTAGATGAAAAACATAAATTAAAAATTTCTTTTCCAATGAATAATTCAAATTTTCTGGCGATCCTGAGAAAAAATTTTTGAATGAAGAGATTAAACTCCGAAGTGTCATTTAAAATTTTATTAAAATAGAACAAAATAAAAAAAAATGTAATTTCCAATAAATTAAACTCCTTCATAACTCAGTAGACGTATCTGCCAATTTATTAAACGAATTTAGAAATTTACTTCAAGCTTAGAAAATTCATTGAAGCCCCAATATACAAATAAGGGTCATTTCACGTCAAATCAACAAAAAAAAAAAATAATAATTTTTTCACCCAAAATCTCAGATTTTTATGAAACTTGGTATGTTTGTCTATATATATAGATAAGTAAGAGCACCAAATTTCGATTTTTTATCTCACTTTCGAGTTATGGCACTTTGAAGTTTTGATGTTTTTCACTTTTCGCGGCTTGAATAATTTCAAACAAAATGTGACATGGAAGAGAAAATAATTTCTCATATATTTATTTGACCACCAATCTTGATGAAATTTTTATGGTAGGTTCTTGAAACAATAAGGAATTAGAAAAAAAATATATCACGAATCTAAGTTATTCATAAAATATTTTAAAAAAATCATATTGTTGATTTTTTTTTTTAGTTTTGAAAATGCAAACATGGTTTAGCGCTAAAGCCAATATCTCCAAAAGGGAATGAGATATTCAAGAAATTTTTTTTTTTTCTAAATAATCTGCATGAAATGGGCTTTAATTTAGTAAAATAAAAATTTTGTGTATTTTGTTCACTCTATTTCTTAAGAAACAATGAACACTGTGTGTGTTTAAAATTGAACACAGTCACACACACAGTGTTCAATTGAAAGCATGAAAGAATTGAGCTAGGAGGTTGAAATTTTATATTTAAGTTAGGACACTCAAAATAAGCTTTTGAACAAAATCGGCCAAAAAGTACTAGTACTTTACTGATGTACTTTTTCAGTTTTTTTCAATTTTCTCAAAATTCGCTCCAACGATTTTGATTAAAATTCATAAATCTATCATTTTTTTTTATGCTCTTTAAAATGTATATTCTCATTTTGCCCTTGAAATCTTATTAACATGTAAAACTATATATTCACACTTGCAATGGGCTTAAGAAATAGAGTGAACAAAACACACAAAATTTTTATTTTACTAAATTAAAGCCCATTTCATGTAAATGAATTTGGGAAACAAATGAATTTGTTTATATTTGCCCTTTTTTTAATGACACCTGTATGATTTTGTTTTGATTTTTTATCAAAATTAACGAATATTTTCTATTTCTCTTGATTATTTCAAAAACTATTCAGTTTTCGAAAAAATGTCAAAGAATAAAAACTTTTAAAATAGAGTATTTTATCATAATATAACAAAAAATTGAAAATTTCCAAATTTTGGAAAAAACTTTTTAAGTAAAGTACTACTTCCAAGTGACGTATTTACTCCAAAAGTTGATAGAAATCTACAATTTTAGTGTAAGGAGCATATACCAAATTTTATAGATCTAGCTGCTTTGGTTTTTAAGCAATCGTGTTTACACACATATCCAGACGTAATTCCAAAAGAATATACGAGAAAGTCTCGGGGAAGTCAATCCCCATATTTTTTTTTTTAGTTTTGAAAACGCAAACATGGTTCAGCGCTAAAGCCAATATCTCCAAAAGGGAATGAGATATTCAAGAAATGTTTTTTTCCTAAATTATTCTCATTTTGCCCTTGAAATCTTATTAACATGTAAAACTATATATTCAAACTTGCAATGGGCTTAAGAAATAGAGTGAACAAAACACACAAAATTTTTATTTTACTAAATTAAAGCCCATTTCATGTAAATGATTTAGGAAAAAGAAATTGAATATCTCATTCCCTTTTTGAGATATTGACTTTAGCGCTTGAACCATGCTTGCATTTTCAAAACTAAAAAAAAAATCATTTTTTATAATTTCAATTGCCCTATATTAGCGTGTAATTAAATGCTTTTATTTAACTTACTCTTTCAAGGTCACCAACTTTATGGCTTTGTTAAGGACACTTCCCGATGAGCTAGAGGTGTGAAATTTGATATTTAAAAGTCATTTTTGATGACGCAAATTGTGAGTTTGGTTTTACCAAAATGGACCAAACTAATGTGGTACTTTATTTGAAACCCTTCGTGAATTAATGTAATTTCAAAAGACTTCCCGATGGGCTAGAGGTGTGAAATGTAATACTTAAGGGTCATTTTTGATGACGCCACTATATGGTGGTTTTGATCAAAATAGACCAAACTAATGTGGTACTTTATTTGAAACCCTTCGTGAATTAATGTAATTTCAAAAGACTTCCCGATGGGCTAGAAGTGTGAAATGTAATACTTAAGGGTCATTTTTGATGACGCCACTATATGGTGGTTTTGATCAAAATAGACCAAACTAATGTGGTAATCTTTATTTGAAACCCTTCGCGAATTAATGTAATTTCAAAAGACTTCCCGATGGGCTAGAGGTGTGAAATGTAACACTTAAGAGTCATTTTTGATGACGCCACTATATGGTGGTTTTGATCAAAATAGACCAAACTAATGTGGTACTTTATTTGAAACCCTTCGCGAATTAATGTAATTTCAAAAGACTTCCCGATGGGCTAGAGGTGTGAAATGTAATACTTAAGAGTCATTTTTGATGACGCCACTATATGGTGGTTTTGATCAAAATAGACCAAACTAATGTGGTACTTTATTTGAAGCCTCACGCAAATAAGGCCCTATTAACTATAGTTTTGAATTTTGATATTTACGAATCATTTTTTATGATAATGAATAATTTTTCAATTGAACCAAATCAATACAGGCCAAACTAATGTGGTACTTTATCATATTGATGATTTTTGATAAGACTAAAAGACTAAAAAGCCTAAAATAAAAATAAAATAAAAAAAAAGATTTTTAAAAAAATGCTTTTATTTAAATTGAACTAAAAAGAGAGAAATAAGAGAGAAATAATTTAATTGTTCTTGTTAAAATTTTTTAATATTCATGACTTAAAATAAAAGCGTGGGGCGCGAGCCTCGGAATCACTTCGAAGCGCCCCACGGTTTTATTTTAAGTCATGAATATTAAAAAATTTTAACAAGAACAATTAAATTATTTCTCTCTTATTTCTCTCTTTTTTAGTTCAATTTAAATAAAAGCATTTTTTTAAAAATCTTTTTTTTATTTTATTTTTTTAATACTTATGTTATTACTTGATTAGTCTTGTGTGATGTTCGATACAAAGATTCAATTCTTGATTGTAATCCCCTTCAGAGCCTAACTTTTCGATATTCTCATTTAAGACTTTAAAATGAGCAATTACGTTCATTAACAGTGTATAATAAAGAGTATCAATTGCGGCAAAGTTATACGTCATATGAACTGTAATTGAGCTCATTTGGAAGTAAGTGAGTAGATAGACGAAGAAATCTAACAGAAAAGAAAATTAGATTAGAAAAAAATGCCAAGACGGGTGCCGAGTATATTTGAACGATGTTATGCACGAAGGAACCAAGCGCCATTAACCTAAATCTGAAATAATGGACAAATAATTTACATGCCTGTAAACAAAACCAATCACAATTTTTTTTCTTTTCTACAAAAAGTGCTCGCTTTTGGGCTTGGTGTAGGAGTTAGCGTGATGACCTTGTAAACCAAGGGTCGCGGGTTATATGTCCTAAGTTGGCGAAATGACTGTGTGTATGTGTGTGTGAGTGTGAATGGGAAAAAAGTGTCAATGTTAAAAAAAAAAAGTGTTCAGAGTATTCTCTAAGCAAAAACATTAACTTTTTTATTTCTCCAAGCAAAAACGTTAACTTTTAACATCTGTAAACAACATTTAACACTTCATTGCCTCAAATAACTATTCTGTAAACACAAACTTTAAAGCCAAAGTGTTAACATTTATTAAATAGTGTTAAAAATTAATGCCATGTCTAGGGTGTGGGTTTAATATTTTATCGCCGTGTTGTCCTTAACCTAAAAAGTAAGGTAGCTTTGAAATAAAATCAACATTGAAGAAAGGTTGAAGAGGAAAGCAGCCAGACAGGAGCCTCTAATAAATTAAACTCCTTTTCTGCAAAACGTTTCGGCCGATTTAATCATGCCATCTTCAGTTGCAACGGCTAAACAAAAATTTATTTACATTGAGTTATTTAGCCAAATAAATTAAAAAGTTTTTTTACAAAATTATTTAACACTAGCCGCGCCGCTCCGCCTTCGGCGGGCTTCGCGTCTAGCCAGGGGCTACGCCCCCTGGACCCCCACCAACTGGCTCGGGCCCGCCTGCGGCGGACCCTCGCCTTTATTAATTATGAGAAACTAGGTGGCGTCTAGACAGGAGGGCTACGCCCCTGGACCCCCGCCAGCTGGCTCGGCCCCGCCTGCGGCGGACCCTCGCCTTTTTATTCATTATAAAAAGAAAATTTTTTTTTTTTTTTTTTAAACATTCACACTTTTTTCACACTCACACTCACACACACATTCACACAGTCTTTTCGGCAACTTAGGTCATTTAAGACTTTGACGATAACCATTGTAATTAATATATATATATATTGTGGGTTCAGGCATTTCTTTTAAGCCATCTGGTATCCAAAATGGCTTAAATAAAATCATCGGACTGCCTGGGTCCGAACCCGCGACGTTTGGTATAGGAGGTAGGCACGCTACCTACCACGCCAGACCCGGGGGCAGAAAATTATTAGTATTAAGCATTCCAGTCCAGTGCCTGCTTGAGGATTTGTTTACCTTCATAGAATACACAACTGCAAAGAATACTTAAATATTTCTCTATACATTTCCTATGGGAGAAATCGTAACTTTAAGAATTAATAACTCAAAAAGTTATAGGAATTTCGGAACCCGAGTATTTTTCCGGGGCTCTACATAACGTCCTCTATATGACTGTAAAACTTCGTTTCAAAATTCCAACGAGAAGTTGGTCAAACAGAGCGTGACAGACAGACAGACAGACGGACACACAGCTATTATATATATAGACTAGCCTTTGCGCCGCCGGCCTGCGGCGGACCCTAGCCTTTTCTTAATTATAAAAAGAAAATTATTATTACTACGTATTCCAATCCAGTGCCTGCTTAAAGAGGATTTGTTTACCTTCATAGAATACACAACTTCAAAGAATACTTGAATATTTCTCTATACATTTCCTATGGGAGAAATCGTAACTTTGAGAATTAATAACTCAAAAAGTTATAGGAATTTCGGGACCCGAGTATTTTTCCGGGACTCCCTCCATAACGTCCTCTATAAGACTGCAAAATTTCGTTTCAAAATTCCAACGGGAAGTTGGTCAAACAGAGCGTGACAGACGGACAGACAGACAGACGGACAGACGGACACTCCGTAATTATTATATATAGATTATGAAGACTTACAGTTTTTTTTTAGTAATTAGAGTTGTCAACAGTCTGATCATAAGCTTGTTGATAATCAGACTGTAAGTCTTCATAATGTTAAATAATTTTGTAAAAAAAACTTTTTAATT
The DNA here is from genome assembly GCA_023213315.1 of Euborellia annulipes. Taxonomy (NCBI): domain Eukaryota; kingdom Metazoa; phylum Arthropoda; class Insecta; order Dermaptera; family Anisolabididae; genus Euborellia; species Euborellia annulipes. The sequence continues at coordinate 59,039 of JAKCPI010021635.1, forward strand.
TATTTGGCTAAATAACTAAATGTAAATAAATTTTTGTTTAGCCGTTGCAACTGAAGATGGCATGATTAAATCGGCCGAAACGTTTTGCATAATTTATTAGACGCTCCTGCCTGGCTGCTTTCCTCTTCAACCTTTCTTCAATTCTACACAGCCACTTTCTACATTAAATATAAATTGAAATACACATAAAATAGTAGATTCATTCTTGGACTGTAGAAGGTGTTAATTCAATGAAGACAAAAAAAATTTTTTCAAAAAATTATCTTGATTTATTTTTTCAGAGTATTATGGCTTGGCTGACAAGCATGCGCAATGTTTCGGCAACAACACTGTTTTATGTGTATTTCAATTGTTAATTTACTGGAATAAACTAAAAGTTTCGTTTAAAATTAAATATAAAAGCAACATGTTAACATCGCTGTTAAAACTTTGTTTAGAGAATAGCGTTTTTTTAACGCTGATTGTTTTTACATTATTTTTAACACCCATTTGTTTATTTTAAATTTTAACCTCTGTTTTTAGAGAATAGGCCTGATTGTGATTTAAATAAAGATCTTCTTTTTCCATACCAGATTTCAATTTCGATCATAATGGCGCTTGGTTCCTTTATGCATAACATCGTCCATTTTGAGATCTTTACTTACTTTGAAATGGATCATAAGGTAAATTAATACGAAATGGTAGAAAAGCTTCATAGTTTGTTGCAATGGTCACATTTCCCGAAATCTCATCACCATATATAAGCCAAGGGATGATATCAAAAACTGGTGCTAAATCCCAATTGAAGCCACTTGCTACAAGAAATGCTGTGTAGTAGAGAGTCAATTTGCGAGATGATGTCGCGGTTGAATCGAGGATTTCAGTTGTCAGGGGATTATTCGGATTTACAAAACGGTCCGTCATCGCAGATATCTCTTTAAAGATACCCTTGATGGTGTCTTTATAAGCTATCTAGAAATAAATAAAAATAAATTGAGAAAGAGCAAATTTTTTATAAAAAATCTGGTGTGACTGGTCGCAGAACACACAACCACCGGTAATTGAAAGTCGTGTTCTGACCTTGTCATACCAGATTTTTTGTGTCGGAGTTTTTTCCGCCAATATATTAGAATTCAAGAGGAAATGTTTAAAAAGGTAGAAGAATATTAATATTCTCTTGCCTCTATATATGTTAATATATAAAAAAGAGAAAGTATTGGATTCATGTCAAAAATTCGATGTGGAGATTTTGATGGATATACACGTTTTGAAGTACCCTCAATCCAAAAAAATGGTTTTCGAGATATGGTATGTCTGTCTGTGAACAAAATATCTCAGAAACCAAAAGTACTACGAGGTTGAAATTTTATAATTAAGTTAGTCACTCTCCCAAGGGCTAAAAATAAGCTTTTAAACAAAATCAGCCAAAAAGTACTGGTAGCTTACTGATGTACAAATACTTCCATCTATGAATCGAGTGGTCAAGTTTGGAACTTAAGTGTTAAGAGAATCTAAATATTTCTCCACACAAAAAAATCTGGTGTGACAAGCACCAATGGGTAAGAGAAAGTTGTGTGCTGTCCGACCAGTCACACCAGATTTTTTTGTTTCCATTTCTCTTATCTTTCCAATTAAGCACAAGAGTAAAGTGTGCTTCAAACAATTTCAAGGGCAAAATGAGAATATACATTTTAAAGAGAATCTAAAAAATAATTGATTTTTGAATTTTAATCAAAATTATTGGAGCGAATTTTGAGAAAATCGAAAAAAAAGTACATCAGTAAAGTACTAGTACTTTTTGGCCGATATTATTCAAAAGTTTCTTATTATGACCCAGGAGGGTGCCTAAATTAAATATAAAATTTCAACCTCCTAACTCTCTTCATTCTTGATATATTCTGTTCACAGAGAAGAGAACCACTTTTTGGAATCCGGGAAGCCCAAAACGTGTATTTCCATTAAAATCTCGACATCAAGTTTTTAACATGAATCCAATACTTTCTCTTTCCGTCTATCCCATTCCCATTCACACAGTCTTTTCGGCAACTTAGGCCATTTAAGACCTTAAACGATACTCGTTATTTGTAAATATATCTATTGGCGTTCAGGCATTCTTATTTAAGTCATTTGGTGTCCAAATGGCTTAAATAAAATCATCTGACTGTATGGGATTCAAACCCTCGATCCTTGGCATACAAGGCAGACGCGCTACAACTACGCCAAGCCCGAGGGCCTTTCCTCTATATATTTAAAGAGAAAATGAAATCTTACCATAACAATAGTTCTCAATCCCGTTTCGCTAAAAGTGAAAAAGACGGAGAAATTGATAATAAATATATCCATATTGGGCCATCTCATAAACATCGACGCAGCAAGGAAAATACTCAAACCGATTGTTGCAACTAAGAAATAAAGCGTGTATAATTGATACAATTTAGAATCGCCCCAAACGCCACCCAGGCGCATAATTCTTTTTATTCAATTCAAAATCGTACATTTTTAAAATAAAATAATGAAAGAGAAGAAGAGAATCGTCTTCGATTTATATCAGATTTATTTTCATTAATAAATCATTTAAATCTAAGACCTAATTATTTATTAAAATACCTTATGTTAGAAGAAATAAAAAATTTCTTTAAAAAGAAAATCCAATCAAAGGTTTAAAACTATAATGAAAAAATATGGTGTGACTGGCGCACAGCACACGGCACTCTCTTACCTTTGGTATTCGAAAGTTGTGTTCTGTGCTTGTCCCATTTTTAGATTTTTTCGTCTCGAGTATATTTAGTTTCCGCAGATAAACAGAATTAAAATTCAAGATGTAAAATTTATAAGTATGGCAAAATATTTATATTTTATTACCATGGCAACCATTTCTCCTATCTTTTCTATGGAGTACAAGAGTAAAGTGGTCTTCAGAAGATTTCAATGACAAAATGAGAATATGACATTTCAAAAGAGCATCTAAAAAATAATTGATTTTTTGATTTAAAAAAAAAATCTGGTGTGACTGGCGCACAGCACACAACTTTCTCTTACCCTTCGGTAGAAGAAAGTTTCCCACCCTGCTGAAGTCACACCAGATTTTTTGTGTCGAGATATATTTAGTTTCCGATAGCACCTTAGTTTCAAACTTGCATTTTAAATGTTGACTACTTCAAATAAACTATGGTTATTTTTCAAAATTTTAATCTCATATTTGGACATTTTATACACAATATGGATTTGTAAATAAATACAAAATTTCATAAGAATTGGAAAAAAAATTTTAAATGCGTAAAAAGTTCCAAAGGGGACCCCCCTTTTGAATCGAAATTAACATACAAGTCCCTATAGGAAATTAACATTGGTCAAATGCGAAGATAAGGTGGAAAGGGAATTTAAAAAGAGTAGAGAGAGAGACGATAATGTTTGCAAGTGAGAGAGAGATATATATATTTTCTCCGAAACAATTGCAGGCAGAAATAAAATAAAAATAAATGGAAATTTAAATAATAATTGATTTTTTTAATCTAATAAAAAGAAAAAGATTTAAATTCGGTTACCATGGCAACCATTTATTTCTCCTATCTTTCCTATGAAGCACAAGAGTAAAGTGTGCTTCAAACAATTTTGAGGAGCAAAACGAGAATATACATTTGAAAGAGCATCTAAAAAATAGATTGATTTTTGAATTTTAATCAAAATCGTTAGAGCGAATTTTGAGAAAATCGAAAAAAACTGAAAAAGTACATCAGTAAAGTACTAGTACTTTTTGGCCGATTTTGATTAAAAGCTTATTTTTGTCGGTCCCGGGGGGGTGTTTAACTTAAATATAAAATTTCAGCCTCCTAGCTCAATTCCTTCATGCTTAAAATTGAACACACACAGACACACACACACACAGACAGACAGACAGACAGACAGACATGACAGACAGACCATGTCGCGAAAACCACTTTTTTTGGATTCGGGGGGACCTCAAAACGTGAAGATCCATCAAAATCTCGACATCGAATTTTTGACATGAAACCAATACTTTCTCTCTATATATATATTACATATATACATAGGTAAGAGAGAAAGTAAAAATCGTTGGGAGCTAGAATTTTGAGATAATCAAAAAAAACTGAAAAAGTGCATCAGTAAAGTACTAGTACTCTTTGCAAAAGCTTCGTGTCACGTCCCATGGGGGTGCCTAACTTAAGTATAAAATTTCAACCTCATCGATTTTCTCTAAATTCGCTCCAACGATTTTTTTTTTTAAATTCAAAAAATCAATTATTTTTTAGACTTCTCTTTAAAATGTATATTCTCATTTTGTCATTGACATCTTCTGATGACCACTTTACTCTTGTACTCCATAGAAAAGATAGGGAGAAATGGTTGCCATGGTAACCAAAATATAAAAATATTTTTCCACTTTGTTTATAAATTTTACATTTCAGTCCGATGATTTTATTTAAGCCATTTGGATACCAGATGGCTTAAATAGAAATGCCTGACCCCACAATAAATATATTCTCTACAACGGTTATCGTCAAAGTCTTAAATGGCCTGAGTTGCCGAAAAGACTGTATGAATGTGTGTGTGAGTGTGAGTGTGAATCAGAAAAAAGTGTGAATGTTTAAAAAAAAAAAAAAAAAAAAAAATTTACATTTTGAATTCTAATATATCGGTGGAAACTAAATATATGTCGATCACAAAATAGTCTGGTGTGACAAGCACAGCAGCACTCTTACCTTCGGTAATCGAAAGTTGTGTGCTGTGCGCCAGTCACACCAGACTTTTTTTTAACTTTGATAATTCATTAACGATCATATCTATTTACAATCAGAATTAATTAAAAACTGATTGAATTAATTTTTCATTAGTTAGTTGATTAAATATAAAAATTCTTTTAATTTATTATTTATATACAGTATTTTACGTAAGCAAGAATACCTGAAAGCCTTGAACTTATCAAAATTATTTTTTTTTTACTTTTAATTGAGCGACAATTACGGAATAAAAACCCTCTGTTTGTTTACCCCTGGTGCATCGTGCCCGGAGACATGCACCAACACAAATACATGTATCTGGCCAACACCAACACTGGTTACAATGTTTGGGAGGGAAAGGCCCTTCACCTCTCTACTCGCTCCTCTCCTCTCTCAACTTATCAAATAATAATAGTAATTTTTTTACTTTCTCTTACCTCTATATAGGTTAATATATAGAGAGAGAAAGTATTGGATTCATGTCAAAAATTCGATGTCGAGATTTTGATGGATATACACGTTTTGAGATCCCGTGAATCCAAAAAAGTGGTTTTCGCGACATGGTCTGTCTGTGTGTCTGTGTGTGTGTTCAATTTTAAGCATGAAGGAATTGAGCTAGGAGGTTGAAATTTTATATTTAAGTTTTGTAGTCTCCTGAACCGTGAAAATAAACTTTTAAATAAAATCGGCCAAAGAGTACTAGTACTTTACTGATATACTTTTTCAGTTTTTTTTTTCGATTTTCTCAAAATTCGCTCTAACGATTTTGATTAAAATTCAAAAATCAATTATTTTTTAGATTCTCTTTAAAATGTATATTCTCATTTTGCTCTCAAAATTGTTTGAAGCACACTTTACTATTGTGCTTCATAGGAAAGATAGGAGAAATGGTTGCCATGATAACAAAATATATGAGAAATATGTTTTATTACATCTTGAATTTTAATACTGTATATCGGCGGAAACTAAATATGTGTCGACACAAAAATTTTAGGTGTGACAAGCAGGGAGCTCAACTTTTGAAACAACCGAAAGTTGTGTGCTGTGCGACAGTCACACCAGATTTTTAATAAAAAGAAAGAAAAATTATATTTTTAAAGAATCAATAGTTTGAAAACACTTTCCTCTGTAAATAATACATTAATAGGAGAGTCTTTTAATAAGAAATTTGATTAAAAATTTTCTTTTATCAATTTAGGTCTATAGAATAAATTAAAAACTTTTTTAAATTTTTTATCATTTCACTTTTGATCTTTGGTTTCTTAAACAGGTAATTCTTTATTTATTATTTAGATGAACGTAGGAAGAAATCCTTATCCGCGTTTGATTGCCCGTCCGTTCATTAACTCGATAACGCAAATCGCACTGCGGGACGATAGGATATTTCACGAAACAATTTTTTTTTTTAATAATTCAAAATTTCAAGTTGATAAAAAGCTTGGCATTGCTTGATTGCAATGAAGATCGTTATGGCTGTTGCTCTAATCAGTTAAGTTAGTTCTTGTTTACTATATCAATGATTTGCTATCGATCAGATAAGTTTGTTAGTTGACTAGAAGTGAAGCAACTGGGCCTAAATTAGATTATTTAAAAAAGAGTCCTAAATCGTCTCAACTGTTGAAAAATAACAACAACAACAACAACAACAACAACAACAAAAGGGAATATTAATTTAAATTAAAAAAAGAAAATTTATTTGCTTGAAACATAATTGTACTAAAAGTGTAATATTAATACTTTATTATTTTTTAACATTTTTAAGAGACATTCATTACTTTCATTTCTACTGTGCTGCCAGAAATATTAAAGTTGATGTGAGCTTTTTAGATCTTATTTTAAAACTTGATGAAGGATTGTTATGTATGAATAAGCACTGTTGAGAATCTAAAAAAAGAGAGAAAAGAATAAGTTTATATTTTTATTAAAATTCAAATATTTATTTTATTTAAGTAGAAATGAAACATTTTCTCGAATTTCATGTATACCCTTTATTCTAAAGATTAACCGAGGGATGTAAAAAGGTTCTGTAGGTTCGCCTCTGTTCTATTAAATCTATTACTTTTCCCGGGGGTCTTTCAATTATTCAATAGGATTTGGAACAAGAGGTTCATTAAAAGTCGAAAAGTTTTTAACAAAATTTTATTTTACCCTTAAGCCGGCCATTACGATCGCTCCATCCGTTCAAATGGAGCGATGTCACTCCAAATACTGACCGTGAGTGGGGAAAAACAAATGGATGACGTGGAGTGATAGGATGAGTTGGTAATCCAATCAGTCCAAAAATCCAGTTTCGTCAAGCCATCCGTCCATCACTCAAACTGATTGTGAATGGGGCAATTCACGTGGAGCGACACCAAGCCTTCGCAGCAGCAGTTAATAACCCAACAGAAGCCAATAAAAGTAAATCTGTATCCATATTAATGCAAAATAGGTTATAAGAAAAGCTCACACACTCGATGAAACACGTAGTGGACGGGGAGTGACCGTGAATGGAGGTAATTTTTTTGGATGTAATTCAAATGGATGACATCCATTGGATGATATCCATTTGGAGCGATCGTGAATGGCCGGCTTTAGAAAGTAGTTAGAAAGAAAAATGTCAATGTATTACTTTCTCTTACCCTATATATGAAATATATAGAGAGAAAGTATTGCGATTTTTTGTTAAAACCTGAAAGTTTAATAATTTTTTATAATATCGATACTTGGAAATTCGAAGGTCGCAAAGGACGAAATAGGAAAAATGAGTTATATATACAGAAATGTTCAGCTTTTTCAGCTTTACAAAACAGTCTATTTAAAATTGAGCTATCCCAAAAAAGGTGTTGTTTACGCCATTAATTTAAAATAAAACATAAGGGCGTAAAGGACAAGCTATCTTCGAAACTAAAGGTTTTAGCTCACTTTGCAAATTTCAAAAGGATTAGGAATTCTGAGAAGTGTCTTTCAAAGACTAAAATAGTACAGAAAAGTTATGAGGAAAAATTTATTTTTGTTTTGTTTTTTTGGCTCTCCTGAAAAGTAGCATTTTGTCCTTTACGACCTTTAAATTTCAAAGTATCGATATGGCTCTCTATGATTGTTGTAATCATATCGCCTGCTGAGAATGCTGAGTGGCCAAAGTCCAAAAATTCAATTTTTGAGTTAAGTCCACGAAACGTTGTTAAAACGCCCAAAGTGGCGAAAATAAAAAAAAAAATATTTCCATTCTTTGCTACATTCAAACGCCTTCCCTGAAGAAAACCAGTGAAGAAGTCCTATAGCAAATGGACTAAACATTGTTGGGTTCAAATAAAGTTTTGTTAAAAACCTTTCAACTTTTAATGAACCTGTTGGTCCAAATCCTATTGAAAATTGATTTTTGTACGCCACTACTTCCGTGAGATTCGAGTTTTGGAATGCTTTCATTTCTAATTTATTGTAGATTTATAAATTTTAAAAAGAAATATTATTTACCGATGAATAAGTTGCTATTGATATAGTGAAAAATTTCCCAGCACGAAAATTTAAATCCACACTTGAACGTAACATTACAAATAATAATTTGTATTTATAGACGGCATCTTTGTACATCCAATCGTTAGAAAATCCAGAAAATTTCACATTTGAATACTAGAAAATAATAATAATAATTATATATAACACTCATTAAGATCCGAGGATGATCCTTTCAGAATCGAAACGTCAGCTTAGAGGGTAATAAATGATAAAAGTTTTTAACTTTTTCAATGAATTCTTGATATTTTTCTTGTTCTGATTTCAAAAATCAAGACCGCTGTTCCGGGTTCCATTTCTCTGAGCAAGTGGACGTTTGGCCCACCAACAAACATAAATAAATTGTTAAATATATCTCTCACTAGTTGAGTCCAAATCGAGATATTCACTCTTTAATGCAGAGATTAATTTTTCACTAATTTCTTTAATTATGTTTTGAGGAAAATTCTCATGTGATAGAGAAATCAGAACACAAAAATTCATAAGCAAAGCAAAGAAAACGTTCTCGCTGGCCCTAAAGGTTTCCTCACCTGATTTGTTAATTCTTCACCAAGTGAGCAATATAAATAGAGTTCACCCAAGTAGCACACTAAATAGTTTATTAATTTAAAAATATCTTGTTGGGCTCCCTGAAAGCAGAGAAAAAAAATGAATACACAACAAAGTCTGATGTCCAATGTGCTGGAAAAATGAGGCAATGCAAAATCATTTTATGAAACCACGATGCAAGTGAAACTTTTTTTTCGGATCGTAGGCGTTTAACTGAAAATTTTCAGAAAATTATTCGATTAAGAAGGGTATTAAAATCGCGTTTTTAATCTTAACTTAATAATTGGAAAATGAGGATTGATTTTTTTTTTTTATAAAAAAACATTCACACTTTTTTCTCATTCACACAGTCTTTTCGGCAACTTAGGCCATTTAAGACTTTAGACGATAACCGTTGTAATAATATATATATATACAGGGCCGTGCTTAGGGGGGGGGGCGACCGGAGCCTTTGCCCAGGGCGCAAATTTTGAAGGGGCGCAAGTGCAGAAAAATTTTGGTTCCGCGGGCGGCAAAAATTTAGCGTCTCTAAAAAAAAGGTAAAATATTTTTACGGACGGGAAACATTTTTGTGACAATGTAAAAAATATATACAAAGGGCGCTAAAGGACTAACTTGCCCCGGGCGCTAAATAACCTAGGCACGGCCCTGTATATATATATTATATATTGGAGGTTCAGGCATTTCTATTTAAGCCATTTGGTATCCAAATGGCTTAAATAAAATCATCGGACTGCCTGGGTTCGAACCCGCACCTCTTGGTTTTTAAAAAGATTATCAATATTGACATTTGTCAACACCTATAACCTCTCGGCCATGAGAAGGGAAAGGGGGAGGAACTTTTTTTTTGAAAATTCAAACGAACTTTAGTCTTTTTTATTTCTTTTTATTTTTTTTTTTTTTTTTCAATTTTCACTAAACTACTGGGGATGTATTTTGTGTAAAATTGAAGTCACCCCTTTTCAAATCAATTTACTTGCAAAGCTGTAAATCCTCCAAAGATAAGAATACAGGTGGCGGCTACACATAAATTAAATACTTCACGTCCTATAAATAACTCAAACTTTCTGGTAAGTCTGCAAAAAAAAAAAAAGAAAAATTAAAAGGAATGAGATAATATTTAAATAATACCCCACTCACTTGATTAATCTTATATGATGTTCAATACAAAGATTTAATTGATGATTATTTTCTTTATTATCCTCAGACGAATTCTCGTCACCTAAACACTTGATATTCTCATTTAATACTTTAAATTGAGCAATTGAATTCATTAAGAGCGTAAAATAAAGTGAATCAAGGGTTCCAAACATAAATGTCATATTAACCGCAACTGCAGACTCAACCAAGTAGGTGATTAGAAAGATATAGATATCTAAAACAAAAAACTTTTACTCTTAGGGCCTGTTGAGGCTAAAGTCTAGAATACGGCTAATGATTTTTTACTACTATATACTTTCTTTATCCATTCTCTTATTAGCCTAAATAAGAGCGCGGAAAGCCAATTTGGACCAAATATATCTAAAAATAACGAAAATATAGAAGAAATATGAAGATGACCTTAACCTATAAAAAAAGGTATTTTAACTTGCTTTTTCGAGTTGTTTTCTTGATTCATTGTCTTTATCAGCTATATAAACAGTAAGTGAGCTATTTTGGTTGTGATTACTTGAATATTAAATAAATTATGTAGAAAAATTCTTAAAAAATATTTATTTATTTTTTTTAGTAAACCGAAATTTTTTTCGTGAAATCTCCATTTTTTTTCCTCCAGCGGAAATCATTTGATCTTTTTTTTTTAGTATATCTGTCTCATCCCATCTTTTAAAACGCATTTTTGTCGAAAATAATCGATTATTTTGTTTTTTTAATAATCGATTATTTTTTAAGAAAATAATTAATTAACCGATTATTTTGCGCAGCCCTAAATATGAGAACCGCCTGAGGATAAAAAATTTTTTTTTTTTTTTTTTTTAAACATTCACACTTTTTTCTCATTCACACTCACACTCACACACACATTCATACAGTCTTTTCGGCAACTTAGGCCATTTAAGACTTTGACGATAACCGTTGTAATATATATTATCTATTGTGGGTTGAGGCATTTCTATTTAAGCCATCTGGTATCCAAATGGCTTAAATAAAATCATCGGACTGCCTGGGTCCGAACCCGCGACGTTTGGTATAGGAGGTAGGCACTCTAAAAAAAAAAAAAAAAAAAAATGTTCAACAAGTGAGCTTAGATGAAAGGAACTTTTAAAATTATTAAAATTAGCTTTTTTTTATATTCTTTGTTTTTTTTTTTTTTTTTTTAACTAACATGAAGTGAGCTTCAATATTCCTGAGTAAATAAACAAATATTTTTTAAGAATTTTTCTACTATATTTTATTTAATATTCAAGTAATCACAACCAAAATAGCTCAATTGCTGTTTATTTAGCTGATAAATACAAAGGAACAAGAAAAACAACACGAAAAGTAAGTTAAAATACCTCTTCATATTTTTACTTTCTCTTAACTCTATGTATATGTTAATATATATAGAGAGAGAAAGTATTGGTTTCATGTCAAAAATTCGATGTCGAGATTTTGATGGATCTTCACGTTTTGAGGTCCCCTGAATCCAAAAAAGTGGTTTTCGCGACATGGTCTGTCTGTGTGTCTGTCGTGTGTGTGTGTGTGTGTCTGTGAACAAAATATCTCAAGAACGAAAAGAGCTAGGAAGTTGAAATTTTATATTTAAGTTAGGCACCCCCATGGGACGTAACACGAAGCTTTTGAACAAAATCGACCAAAAAGTACTAGTACTTTACTGATGCACTTTTTCAGTTTTTTTCGATTTTCTCAAAATTTGCTCCAACGATTTTTTTTTAAATTCATATATCAACTATTTTTTAGTTGCTCTTTAAAATGTATATTCTCATTTTGTGATTGAAATCTTCTGAAGACCACTTTACTCTTGTACTCCATAGAAAAGATAGGAGAAATGGTTGCCATGGTAACAAAATATAAATATTTTGCCATACTTATAAATTTTACATCTTGAAAATCGAATGTACCGTACTGTAGGAAACTAAATACATGTCGACACAAAAAATCTGGTGTGACAAGCACAGAACACAACTTTTGATTACCGAAGGTAAGAGAAAGTTGTGTGCTGTGCGCCAGTCACACCAGATTTTTTCAAATATTTTCATTATTTTTATAGATATTTGGGCCAAATTGGCTTTCCGCGCTTTTATTTAGGCAAATAGAAAGAATTTATAAAGAAAGAAACCCTAAAAAGTTGACTAACTTAGTAAAAATCATTAGTCGTATTCCAGACCTCCGCCCCGGTTGCTTCGCTTCTAATTAACTAGCTTTCCTTCGGATAGCTGCTTAGCTATGAGTTTCGAGTATTTTCGGGCTTGGTGTAGTTGGTAGCGTGCCTACCTTCTATACCGAACGTTGCGGGTTATGACCCCAGGCAGTCCAATGATTTTATTTAAAAGAGTTACTTAGACTACACAAAACATCTAGTTGCTATAACACAGAAAAACAGATAATACACTCTACACCTTTATCAAAAACTTTCTTTATATCCGAAGTGAGGTTGATATCCCTCCTTAAGTGGTGTTGCTGAAGTTGGTTTATTTATGAAAGAAAAACGCTAAATTTTCAGCAAGTTTTTTATTAGTTTTCAAGGTAATTTCCAAATATTTAGGAGACCTATCGGCACTCTTCTTCTTCAGTGGATTTCACCTTCTTCACCACGTATTAAATAATTAATAATTGCTGAAACTATAAGATGACCGCGAAACGTTTTAATTGTGAAGAGCATACGTGGTGAAGGGGGTGAAATCTCCTGAAGGAGTGCCGATAGGTATTTGGAAATATTACCTTGAAAACTTTCTCTCAGATAGCTAATTATATGTGAAAAAAAAATTATTTTTTAACTCGAAGATTAAGAGTGTTCTTGATTACTATAATATCGATGATTTGCTAGTTGACTAAAACTGAAGCAACAGGACATTATTTTTTTAAGAATAAATCTTCAATGTATCAGCAAAATAAAATTATTTCCTTACTTTGGAACGGGTCATACGGTAAATTCAAACGAAATGGTAGAAAGCCTTCATTGTTGATGATCTCACCAGTCATATTAGGTGAAAAGAGACTTTCACCCCTGATTAGCCAGGGGATGATTTCAAAAGAAAGCGGACCCAAATCCCAATTAAAGCCACTTGCTATTAGAAACCAAGTATAGAAGAGAGTCAATTTACGTGATGTTTTTGCAGTTGAATCGAGAATTTCTGTTGTCACGGAATTATTTGGATTAGCAAAACGGTCTGTCATCGCGGCCATCTCATTAAAGATACCCTTGATGGTGTCTTTATAAGAAAGCTAGAAATAAAAAAGTCAAACTAAAAAATAAATTCGGCGTAACTGTGTTAAAGGAAAAAAAAGTAATTATTAAGAAATAGAGTCTGAGGCCTAGCAGGACAATATAACAACAGCCAACAATATACCCAAGAACCAGCCTGTCGAACGACATCCGTATATTAAAATTTCAAACATTTATCTATACTTATATACGACTTTGTCTTTCTACAAAGATGTAGCGAAGAGATTAATTATTTTATTCAATTAGCTTTGCTTTTTTGAAGGAAAATATTTCTGTTGTTTTTAGTTGTGACTGTGTTGCAATTATAATAGAGATTTCAGATAAATTGAGATGGACCTGATGGGAGTGATCTGATCTTGGATTTAGGAACGTTTAATTTATATAAAGCAAATGAATTTTCGTAGATACTTAGGGCTTATAGCTGGTAGTCAATCAGGATAGGTGAAAAGGTGAAGAAAATCTGCAGCTAGTTGTATTTCATTATTTTATTCCCACCATGTTGACGTTTCGATCCCGGTTGGGATCATCCTCAGAACAGGTGAGTGTTATGTATGTGTCTGAGGATGATCCCAACCGGGATCGAAACGTCAACGTGGTGGGAGTAAAATAATGAAATACAACTAGCTGCAGATTTTCTTCATCTTTTCACCTATCCAAATGAATTTTATTATTGACAAAGCCTGGTTCAATCTCAAGTGTATTTTACAATATGTGCACAATTTCCATTAACTGAGGATGGCAGAATAAGTGAAGGCCGAAACGTCTTATTCTGAGAGTTTTATTGAACCTGGTGAATCCCAATTCGTCTGGTGTCCCCGTCCTTTCATTATAATAAATGATTCCTTATACATTTTCAGTGGGAGAAATCGTAACTTCAACAATTAATAACACAAAAAATTTATAGAAATTTTGGGAAGAAGACAATTTTCCTCTAAGGGTGCGATTATGTTGGAGCTGCGATAAACGATAAGAGCACAGCAGAGAAAATGGAATCATACTTTTGAATAGAGCCGTTTATGTTGGAGCTGCGATGAGAATCCTTCTTTGATCCCGAACATGTACATTTTCGAAGAGGAAGACTCTTTGATCAAACCATATATTTTATAGGACAAATATTTTTTTTATTTAATGTTAATAATTTTCTTAAGATTCAATGAAAAACCCATAAGTAATAATAAATTTTTGAGAATCGTCAAATTGAAATATTATATCCCTGCTACTCCTGTTATCTACCACAATCAATTGTTGGTCGTCTCATCAAAATAAAGCTACTCACGGAAAATTAGCTTGATAATAATAAGTTGTAAAAATGGACCTGGGCTCCCTGACTATAAAGAGACTTTTAACCCGTTTATTAATAAACAAAAAATCGATCTTCAAATTTCCAAAAAGATAATAAGTTCCGACGTATAATTTCGATTGGATTGGCTACCAATCCAAATGAAATAAATAGAGACTGGGTCTAAATGGGCTTCGATGCCGAAAAAGACCTTAAAATAAAAAAGCTCATATGACGATTTTCTTTTATAAATAGTCAAGATCATTACCAAAATGCCTGAATCAGAGCGAAAAGGTCATAATTCCGAAAACGTTAATATTTAAATTAGGTAAATTCATAAGCCGTTGATAGTTTCAGGGTTGTCTTATAGGAAAAATTATAGAACTTTGACGCCTTATATGCGGTATTTTGTCTAAATAAGTTAATTTAATATATACAAATCTGTAAACTTAGAAAAATATTTGGGTTATTTTGAGATGAAACATTCTCTTACCATAATAATAGCTCTTAAAGGTGTTTCAGTAAAAGTGAAAAAAACTGCAAAATTAATAATAATAATTTCAAAATCGGGCCATCTCATAATCATGGCGTGAGCGAGCATAAAGCCAAACAAGAGGGTTCCGCCTACAATATAGAATGTATATAATTGATACAATTTTGAATCCCCCCAAACGCCAGAAATGCGCAAGACTTTTTTATTTATTTCAAAATCATACATTTTGAAATTTGTTACGAGAACTTGTAATGTGTAACAAGGACACATCCACGTCTATTTATAAGGTTTACTTATGGATTCATTAATTAACTACCCCTGGCGTAATAATATATTAATTAAAGTTAGAGAGGAAATGAATTAAAATTTTATCAAATGAATCAATTAAAAATTTCTTCTTTATAAAGACATCAATGACTCCAAGGGCTCTTTGTGATCAAATCGTTTAATATTTTATATTTGTTTAGATTAGTGATGCCCAATATTTGAATTTCCCTTCATCATGAGCCGCAATTTTTCAGCAAAATAATAATAGATTATTTTAAAGTTATTTTTCTTCATTAGAATTGAAAACAACTGAGGAAGGAAGGAAGGAAGGAAAATAAATATTTTTTTAATCTTTCAATATGCTTTATACAATTTTTATATGTCTATTTCTACTCGGACAAATGATAATTAAATTCAAAAGTATCTATTTACTATTATGACGCACTTTTTAGATCTACTATTGATTAAACAACACAAATTTATAAGCAACATTCAATCTTTAATATTATATTTAGTTAAATTTAAACTTATAACCGTGGACTTTAGTTGAAATATTATATATTTAGAATGACATACACTAGGTGATAAATTTCAATGATTTAATTAAAAATTAACATTTTGTCAGTGATTTATTATTTCTGATATGTGTATTTTAGTGTTCAAAATATTAAGAGCTAATTTTTTGTAAATTAGTGAAGAAAATAATCTTCATTCTACCATTTGATGTAAAAAAGTTAGATATGTGTAGGCGCTATTGACAATCTAAAAAAAAAAAACACATTTAATTAATAATTGAATATCTATTAATAATAAAAATAAAATATTTCTATAAAAACCCTAGATGCAGTATTTGATGAAGAGAAATAATAAATGAAAAGGATGAATTGCAAGCAATACTTACGCCAGAGTAAGTGGCGATAGATATTGTGAAAAATGTTCTAGCGCGTATATATATAGGAAAAGAGCTTCGGAACATCATATATAATAATTTACTTTTATAAGATTTATCTTTGTCGATCCAATTATTTTCAAAAGTAGAGTAACTTATGTTGGAAATCTAAAAAAAAAATGTATAAATTATGTTATAACAAGAAATGAAATTGATCGAAGTGGTTAGCATGCTGGCCATTTATACCAAAGGTCACGGGTTCGGATCCAGTCCCATGCCTTAAAAATTTATTTAAATTGAATCGGCTACCAAACAATTTAAATGAATAGGTACATGGTCTAATTGGCCATAGATGCCGAAAAAGACCTTAAATAAAAAAAAATGAGAGATTTTGATTTTATATTTTTGAATAAGGCATTGCACGGACCGAACTTTTTTCTTCCCTTTTTGATACATCTCTTTCTCTACTGTTAATTTAAAAATTCTTCTTTCGCTAGTTTTTATCTAATTCTTTACCTGAGTACTCAATCTTTCTCCAAATAGACAATACGTAAAAATTTCCACTAAATAACCAATTAATAAGTTGGTTTTTTTCAAATCGAATTTCTAAAAAAAAAAAACATATATAGAGAGATATATGACAAATGTGTATTTTATATATATAATACGTAGATCAGGGGTGTCAAACTCGCGGGCCGAGATGAACATTTTTGCGGCCCAGTCAATATATCCGACAAGAGTGAAAATAAAATAGAAATATGAAATTAGAAACGAAAGCAGGATATAAAATTATAATATTATAATTAAAAAAAAAAAGTTTATAAATAAAGTATAGACCTATACCGGTATATAATTTATTTATAAACTTTTTTTTTGCGGCCCACTTAGAGTTAAGCATTGTTTATTTGGCCCAAGTTAGCTTTTGAGTTTGACACCCCTGACGTAGATCGTTTGTTAAAAGCTGCATACTCTCATAAGACTAAATCCAGTGCAGCACATGACAAAAGTTGTCATCACACATAAGTTAAATACTTCCTTCCCAATAAATAACTCGTATTTTCTGACGAGGCTAGAAACAAAATAAAAAGTATGAGAGCGTGTTTCTCTTCTCTGGTATATTAAAAATCTGGTGAGATGGCGCAAATGAGAATATAGGGCTACATTTAAAAGGACATCTAAAA
Organism: Euborellia annulipes; assembly: GCA_023213315.1. Lineage (NCBI taxonomy): Eukaryota > Metazoa > Arthropoda > Insecta > Dermaptera > Anisolabididae > Euborellia > Euborellia annulipes. The sequence continues at coordinate 76,297 of JAKCPI010021635.1, forward strand.
AATAATTGATTTTTGAATTTTAATCAAAATCGTTGGAGCGAATTTTGAGAAAACCTGAAAAAATAACTGAAAAAGTACATCAGTAAAGTACTAGTACTTTTTGGATGATTTTGTTCAAAAGTTTCGTGTCATGTTCCAGGGTGGTACCTAACTTAAATATAAAATTTGAACCTCCTACCCCTTTTCGTTATTGAAATATTTCGTTTACAAACACTCAGATAGACAGACAGAATTTTTGATATGAATCCAATACTTTCTTTCTTTCTATATTTATATATAAGTAAGGGAAAGTAAAAAATCTGTCTGCTATTTTTAAATCAATATAAAGAATACTTACTTTATTAATCTTATATGATGTTCAATACATAAATTCAATTCTTTATTATATTTTTTATTATTTTTAGGTAAATTTTCATTACCTAAATTTTTTAAATTTTCATTTAATACTTTAAATTGAGCTGTTGTATTCATTATAAGCGTATAATAGAGAGAATCAACACCACCAAAAACATACACCAGATTAAGTGAAACTAAAAGTTGAAGGAAATAGGTCAAGATATAGATGAAATTATCTAGAAAAAAAAGAGGTTAACAGGATAAATATTTTTTCGCGTGATAGGAAAAACAACATTTCAAATAAAAGTTGAGGGTGAAACTATTTTTTTTTTTCTTTGTCATTTAAGGCACTATAGGCAGGGCAGCGTATCAATTGTAAATTGCAAAGTAAAAAAAAAAAAAAATATTAAATTAAGTTTTGATTGAAATAGTTGGAAGATTTTCAAAAAGATTGTAAATTAGCCAGTCAAAATATCGTTTAAGAAAAGAAAAATTCCGAGATGAGTTTGTTGTTAATTAAGCAAATTGCGCCCTCTGGACACGAATCAGAATTTTCCGAGTTCACAGTACGGTCCAATCCAGAGAGCACGAATCGATCAATCAAAACCGAAACTTATTTTGAAAATTTTTGTTATTTTGAATTAAAATTTTGTAGTTATAAAGGTTTCTGGACTTTTTCAATGAGCAAACAGCTAGTAGTATTTTAATTTATATTTATTAATGTGCCAGGAGCAGTGTTTCGGTCATATATAGGAACATACTCAGGGCTATAAATACAACGGATATAATTTAACATTTTTTTTTTTTTTTTTTTATAAAAAACAGACTTTTTTCTCATTCACACACACATGCACACAGTCTTTTCGGAAACTTTTTTTAGCAAGACTTCTACGATATCCGTTATAGAGATTAATATACATATTAGGGGTCCAGGCATTCTTATTTAAGCCATTTGGTATCCAATTGGCTTAAATAAAATCATCGGACTGCCTGGGGTCCGAACCCGCGACTTTTGGATACGAGGTTAGCACGCTAACCTCTACACCAACTCCCGAGGGCCAATTTAACATTAATTCACAATTTTTTTTTTAGTTATAACAATACATAATTTGTTTACAATTTAACATAATATCTACACAAGCCTTTGTTAACATATTGCTCCTCCAGTGGCCATAATGG
>JAKCPI010021636.1:0-11439 GCA_023213315.1 Euborellia annulipes
ATTCCTAGTCATATGCAGCCAAAATTATTGTGACGTTTCGGCCTTCTTAAGAGCCGGAGGCGAGAATAAAAGAAAATTTTAATTTCAAAATTATAATTGTAACATGGGATGTTTGGCCTCACCAATAAACAACACTCACATTCTTATTTAAGCCATTTGGTATCCAAATGGATTAAATAAAAGCATCGAATTGCCTGGGAACCCGAACCCACGACCCTTAGTATACAAGGCAGGCGCGCTACCAAGCCCGAGGGCAAAAAATATGTTAAAACAAAGGCTTCTTTTATATTTTTAATAAAAAATAATTAACTTTCTATTTAAAAAAAAAAATAATTCTCAATTACTCATCTACATAAGAAACTAATAATAGAGAGATAAATTGCAAATATGGAAAATAATAATAAAATTTCTTCCTTTGATCCAAAAAACAAGCGCAAAGTGATTTTTTTTTGTTAATGGAGGTGATAATTTTGCCTTTCAAAAAAAAAATAATTTTTTTTTTAATAATGGCCCCTTCACATGATGATGATATTTTGAAATTTTCAAAAGAACATAATTGAATGGATGGAATGAGAGGTGGATCCATTATGTGAATTTTAATAATCCTTGATTCGAAATTTCTCTCTCCGAGAAGAGAGGGATTAATCCACTCCTGGAAGTATTAAATTTGAAATTAACTGATTTATTCATGCCGGTTTTTGTTTTTATTTTAAATAAAAATTCAATTTAAAAGTTAAAGATGGATTATCAAAGCAATTCACTCTTTAAATGTAACAAACAAAAAATTACACAAACAACAACAAAATTGTAATTATTTCAATTAGAGGGTATTTTTATTTTTTTAACAAAAACAGAAAAAGTAATGGATCAAACGTGTTTAAATTAAAAAAAAATTAGCAGTCGGTTTCATAATTTGAATATTTTAACGAGAAAAAGGGCTGGGAAGGGAAATTCAGACTCAGCTTAGGCCATATAAGACTTTGACGATAACCGTTATTTATGAATTAGTCTATATTGGGGTCCAGGCATTCTTATTTAATCCATCTGGTATCCAAATGGCTTAAATAAAATCATCGGACTGCCTGGGGTCCGAACCCACACGTTTGGTATACGAGGTTAGCACGCTAACCTCTACGCCATGCCCCGAGGGTTCCCGTAGTTTAGTTAATAGAGGAAATACGATAACATTTGTATAATAAAGCCTCTCTCTCGCTTTCGCTTTTGATGAACACTTGTTAAACAAATAAAAAATTATTATAATTTGAAATTCTCTTTAAATTTAGTGCATATTTGTTTTCATATTCACCAGCAAGCGTTATTGGTTGGTTTTTGTTTCTTTAAAGATATTACAATAACACCAATACTTGCGAAGCTCGCTTAATTAAAAATTTTTTTAAGCATTTTCAATTTTATCTTCAATTTATTCACTTCATTCATTTTCACAAGTTTAAAAAGATAATAATTTCAAAAAAAATTTTCTCCCAAGCTAGGAAGTGTGTCTGATGTCGCAACGGAACAATGTCATAACTAGACAGGTGCACCATTGAAAGGGGTGCCCAAAATTCTGATCCCAAAAAAATTAATAAACTAGCTAACTACGTATTTATTTTACTTTCTCTTACCTATATGTATATGTTAATATATATCTTATATCTTCTTTATATATATAATTCTTCTGTACGTGTGTATGTGACTGAACTCCTCCTAAACGACTGAACCGATTTAGATGAAATTTTTTGTCTATGTTTGTGAGAGTCCCGGACAGGTTATGTTTCACAAATAACAATAAGTTAATGAGTAATTAACCGTTAAAATAAGAAAAAAATAAAAATTAGGAGAAAGGGTTGCCATGGTAAGAAAATATAAATATTTTCCCATGTTTAAGATTTTTTATTTATTTACATTTTGAATTCTAAAATATTAGCGTAAATTTTTTGTTTGTGTATCGGGAGAGTCTCGGAAAGGATATGATTCACAAAAAATCTTAAGTTCATAAATAATTAACCGTTAAAATAATCTATATATTATAAAAATGAATTGGGAAAAATGTTTGTATGTACCGGTATGTATATAAGTAGGCGAGCAAGGGGGTCCAGGGGGCGCAGCCCCGCTAGACTGGAAAGCCCCGCCGAAGGCGGGGCTTGCGTCTAGTACATATATATAGAGAGAAAGTATTGAATTCATGTCAAAAATTCGTTGTCGAAATTTTGATGGATTTTCACGTTTTGAGGTCCCCTGAATCCAAAACAATACTTTCTCTCTCTACATATTCCATATATAGGGTAAGAGAAAGTAAAAGTGGTTTTCGCGACATGGTCCGTCTGTGTGTGTTCAATTTTAAGCATGAAGGAAATGAGCTAGGAAATTGAAATTTTAAATTTAAGTTAGGCACCCTCCTAGGGTCAAAATAAGCTTTTAATCAAAATCAGCCAAAGAGTGCTAGTACTTTACTGATGTAGCTTTTCAGTTTTTTTCGAATTCGCTTCAACGATTTTGATAAAAATTCAAAAATCAATTATTTTTTTCGATGCTCTTTAAAATGTATATTCTCATTTTCCCATTAAAATCTTCTGTAGACCACTTTACTCTTGTACTTCATAGAAAAGATAGGAGAAATGGTTGACATGGTAACAAAATATAAATATTTTTCCATACTTATAAATTTTACTTCTTGAATTCTAATATTTCGGCGGAAACTATATGGACCGTTTATTTTGAAAGTGGTGTAAGTCCATTTTTTAAAAAATGAGATATCACATAATTTATGCTTAATTTAATGTAAATTTTCTATGTATAACTAGCTAGTGGTAAATTTCTTAAAAAATTCCCATGTTTTGTACAATTGAAAATTGGTAGGTAAATAGGTTTTACTTTCTCTTACCTATGTATATATGTAATATATATATAGAGAGAAAGTATTGGATTCATGTCAAAAATTCGATGTCGAGATTTTGATGGATCTTCACGTTTTGAGGTCCCCTGAATCCAAAAAAGTGGTTTTCGCGACATGGTCTGTGTGTGTGTGTGTCTGTCTGTGTGTCTGTGAACAAAATATCTCAAGAACGAAAAGAGCTAGGAAGTTGAAATTTTATATTTAAGTTAGGCACCCCCATGGGACGTGACACGAAGCTTTTGAACAAAATCGACCATAAAGTACTAGCACTTTACTGATTCACTTTTTCATTTTTTTTCGATTTTCTCAAAATTTGCTCCAACGATTAAAATTCAAAAATCAATTATTTTTTAGATTCTCTATAAAATGTATATTCTCATTTTGTGATTGAAATCTTCTGAAGACCACTTTACTCTTGTACTCCATAGAAAAGATAGGAGAAATGGTTGCCATGGTATCAAAATATAAATATTTTCCCATACTTATAAATTTTACATCTTGAATTCAATTGTACCCTACTGTCGGAAACTAAATACATGTCGACACAAAAAATCTGGTGTGACAAGCACAGTACACAACTTTCGATTACCGAAGGTAAGAGAAAGTTGTGTGCTGTGCGCCAGTCACACCAGATTTTTTAATAAACAAATATGTTAACCTTTCATTTTCTCGAAACAATAGAAAATGGACTTATACCACTTTCAAAATAAACGGTACATATATATGTCGACACGAAAAATCTGGTGTGACAAGCACATTGCACAACTTTGGATAATCGAAGCTCTTTTCCTTTGCTGTGCCACAGTCACACCAGATTTTTTTAGAGAAATAGAATAACATTTTCATAGAAAATATGTTCTAAAACGGCTTCTATTATGAATTTTGAAGATTTTTTTAAGGCATCACCCCTTTAAAATATGCAGCTAGTTAAAATATATAGAAATATTTAAGTTTTAGCCCAATCGGAGGCCATTTAGACGTGCCTCAGACGACTTAAAGTTTACGAAATCGAATTTTTTTCTGTTTTTTAGCTTTGGACACTCTAATGCAATTTCAATGGATGGTAAAAGTTCTATTTGGGGTGTCCAAAGCTAAAAAAAAGTGAAAAAATTCAATTTTTCTAAAAAATAAGTCGTTTTAGGCACGACTATATGACCGCCGATTGAGCTGAAACTAATATTTCTTTGTTTACTTTAACTATCTGTATATTTTAAAATAAAAGCATTTCATTTTAATTGAATTTATTTTACTATAACAATCATCCCCGAGAGAATGACAGCGAGCGAGTTTATAGCTTTTTTCCATCTCTACTTTTTTTTCTCCTTTTATTATATTTTTTCTCATTCTCTTGTTGGATCTGCTGCTACAGAAAATTTAATTTAACATTTGATAACAACAAGTAAAGTCGAGAAAAAATTATAAATTAAAAAAACTCAGAGATGCCCCCCCTCCCCTCTCCCTCACCCTCTCTCCGTGAAAATACCTTTAACTTTGATTATAAAAAATTATAATTAAATATTATACATTATATGTAGTATATATTTAGAGGGAAAGGTAATTTTTGTTTAGTACAACAACAACAACAACAACAACAACATATAAGCAACTTAGTTTTTCATTTAAATTAACAAGGGTGGTTTCATTTTAGATAGAAAATAAAAATAAATTGGAAAACGTCAGTTTGAAAAACAATATATACGTACATAAATGGATGTAGTCTCTTTGGTGTAATTAAATTTATATATCAACATACAATAGATATAATTGGAATTCTTTGATTTAAATTGAAAAAATTCATTCTTAACATCCTCTATTGAATGGGTTAAATTTAACATTTTTTTGTTTAATAACATAAATGCAGCCAGATAGGAAACCTCCATTTTCAAGCCAAACTTTGTTATAAGACGTTTCGGCCAATTTTATGTCCCATCTTCAGTTGCATAAGTTTTTTTACTTTCTTGTATAATATATAAAGAGAAAGTATTGAATCGTCAAAAAATTCGACTTCGAGATAATTAACGAAAATTTTCTTTTCTTTGATTATTTTAAAACTATTCAATTTTCAAAAAAAATGTCAAAGAATAAAAACTTTGGAGTTGGGAGGAATAAAACCAGCCGCAACCTTCACACTTTTATTCTAAGCAGACGTTTCGTTAACCATCTTCAGTGCCAATGAAAGTTTTCCAAAAGTGTCCCTGCCATATATGATAATATTGTAAAGTATAGGAAGTATTCAGGATTTTTTTATTTCTTCTATTAGAGTTATTCTTTCTGCACAAATTGACATCACATTTAGTCTGATCTGATTAGCCGTTCGGAATCAACAGTGGTTTAAACTTTTAAATTATAATTTACCGCCACTCGGTAAAATGAAATGATAGGAAAAAAATAAATGGTGGAATCTTTAGCTGAAGAATCATTCTTTCTAACCGTATATTCATCAAAATTATACCTCTTAAGACAGAGGAGTTATTCAAACCGCTAAACTTTTTCGTGCATGCCTCCCTACCCGGCCACTATACACACATGCGTTGTAAGACGTCACGTCAAAATATATTCCACCATTGCACTATATATTATAGTTCCCTTTTATATCAAAAGAGTCCCTTATTTTATAGATGTTATTAACTGTCTCAGGGTTAATTGAAGAAAAAGAGGAAGCCCCTCTGTGACTTTTAACACATTTGCACTTAATGATATGAGTTGGAATGAGAGGAAAGAGGCCATTAAAAGACACTGGCTGATTCTCTTTTTTTTATCTTTTGTCCTAAAGAAAAAAAAAAAAAAGAGAGAAAACGAGAACGAGACGAGCAAATAAAGTGGATGGACAAAAGGAATGAATAGAATATTTCAGAGCCAGAAAAATGACCAAATAAAGAAAGATCTCTCGCTCTCTTATAGCATAAACTGACTTAAGGTGTAAACGATTGAATTTAAATTACTAATAATAATAATAATATGACGTAGAAATAAAATAGAGATGGAAAAGTCGCTCAAAAAGTCGATTTTTCGACTTTCTAGTCGACTTTTTAAAAACTCTATAACTCGTGTTTAGAAGATACTCACTCAGTAAATTTAAATATATTTATTTATTTATAATATAAGATTTATTAAGTATTTAAACATTTTATTAAATACAACACACAAATATTGTTTTCAATATTTTTATAAAATAATATTCTATCCAGAAATACGTACGCGATATGGCACCGAACATTAAAATAAAATATGAAAGTTGAGTATCAAAATAAAACATTAAAATTGAGGAATTAAGAATGCCACATATGTTCACTAACCGATCTTAGAAAGCGTGTTGATTGCTGTGTTGTGTGTAGGTTTTAAAAGAAAAATGAAATTCAATCAATGAAAACGTTACAAACTATATTATCATTGGATATTAAATATGGTAAGAAAAAAGTTGAAGTTGACCAGTGAGAATCGACTATAATGGACTTGAAAGAGTTCTAAATCGATTCTAAAAAGTCGATTATTTTCAGTAAAAGATCGATTTTTTTTTTAACCCTTTTCGGCTACAGAGGCCATTTAGGGGTTTTTTTTTTTTTTTTTTTTTTTTTTTTTTTTTTTTTTTTTTTTTTTTTTAAACCCTTTTCGGCTACAGAGGCCATTTGGGGGTTATTTATTTATTATAAATTTTTAATATACAATGTACCGATGGCTACCGGGGGGGGCGTTCCACACGCTGATTGCTCGGGGTCACCAATCCCGAACTTTGGCCGTGCTTAGCATCACTTAACTTCAACGATTGTGGTGACTGTTGATCTTCTCCGTTGCCAGGCCCCCCGGCAGATCGATTCTTAACTAAAGTCAAAGTCGACTTTTCCATCCGTAATTCAATATTTATTCGATAATCAGGAATAAAGAAAAACAGATATAGGAAATAGAGTAAAATTTTATATTTTACTTTCTCTTACCTCTATATATATGTTAATATATATAGAGAGAGAAAGTATTGGTTTCATGTCAAAAATTCGATGTCGAGATTTTGATGGATTAATTAATTACTAGGGTCCGACCGAAACAAGATTTTCAGCCGAAACCGAAACCGAATATTCGGCCTCAACCTTAGTTTCGGCCGAAACCGTAACCGAAACCGAAACTTGTATTTCCTATAAAAAATTTTTTTCATTTTACCTTTTTTTTTTTTTTTGAATTTTTTTTTCCTCCCTTGAAAATCATTTTACCTTTTTTTTAGGGAGACTAAAATTTTTTCTCCCTCAAATGCAAATTATTTGACCTTTTTTTTTTTGCATGCGAGTCTCATCCCATTTTTTCAGACTCTGGTTTCGGCCGGCCGAAAGGTTCGGCCACTTTTTGGCCGAAACCATGATTTTTGGCCGAAACTGGCCGAAACCGTAACCGAAACCGAATATTCGGTCGGTTCCTAATGGATATACACGTTTTGATGTCCCCTGAATCTAAAAAAGTGGTTTTCGGACATGGTCTGTCTGTCTGTCTGTGTGTCTGTGAACAAAATATCTCAATAACGGAAAGAGCTAGGAGTTTAAAATTTTATATTTAAGTTAGGCACCCTCATGGGACGTGACACGAAGCTTTTGAACAAAATCGACCAAAGAGTACTAGTACTTTACTGATGTACTTTTTTCAGTTTTTTTCGATTTTCTCTAAATTTGCTCCAACGATTTTTTTTTAAATTCAAAAATCAATTATTTTTTAGATTCTCTTTAAAATGTATATTCTCATTTTGGGATTGAAATCTTCTGGAGACCACTTTACTCTTGTTCTCCATAGAAAAGATAGGAGAAATGGTTGCCATAGTAACAAAATATAAATATTTTGCCATACTTATAAATTTTACATCTTGAAAATCGAATGTACCGTACTGTCGGTAACTAAATACAGGTCGACACAAAAAATCTGGTGTGACAAGCACAGAACACAACTTTCGATTACCTAAGGTAAGAGAAAGTTGTGTGCTGTGCGCCAGTCACACCAGATTTTTTTTTTTAATAAAGAGAGAACATTTTCTCTAAACAGCAATTTATGCCAGGTCGATAACTAGTAAATAATTTAAATTGTTTGTGGTTAATTTTTATATGAACTTGAAGCCAACTATACATTAAATGGTTAATTAACTAATATTTTTCTTTTTTGATTTACAGCTACACATGTCTGTACACAACCGACCTACCGAACCCCCCCCCCCCCCCCGCCAGCCCACCGTTGATAAATTGCCTTTACATTCACTCACTTCTCATACAACAGGTCACAAAATATCAAAACACTTGCTAAATATTTTTTTTCTCATTTTTGTTAATCCGTTAATTAGAGATAGAAAAAAAAACGCTTTCAAGTGTGAGAAATCAAAATACCTTGAGGAAAATAATAGGTGTGCAGTAAAGATTGTATTATTATTATTATTTTTTTATTTAAAGACTTTTTCGGCATCGAAGGCAAAGTAGAGCCGTCTCTATTTATTTAAATTGGTTTGTTTTCAATTTAATTGAAATACATTTTTGTCGCATTAGACGGTACCCCTTGACTCCCAGCACAAGAGGCAAAAACTCTACCACTGAGCTTTGGCCCAAGGGCATTCTATATGGTTAAAATTAAATTGTTGTCAATGGCGATCCCAGAATTTGATTGACGGTGGGGAGGGGGGGTTGAAGAGCTAATTATTTATTCTTGGAGGGGAGAGGCAGTGGCATAGTCAGGCAGGAAGGGTAATGGGATAATACTTATTATATTTTAGTTCGGGATTCAAATTAATATTAATAAAGAATTTTTGTATTATATTAAAATCAAAATATTATATTTTTTTCTGCCCAAGCGAATCTCCCCCCTCCCTGAGATTTTGCCATCGTTTCTATTCATATAACCAATTTGGGAAATATTGGGTAATATTTATAGTGTGCAATCCTCTAATACGTTTCGGTTCTTATTCGCTTAGTTATGTACTCAAAAGAAACATGTTTAATTGACAAAAACTAAAAGTCGTAGAAAAATAATAATTACATATATTCATCAAAATGTAAACAAATGTTGCATTTTTATCTTAAATATGGAGAAATAACCTCTTTTAACCTCTCATTTTTTTGATAGTTGTAGACTATATTTTGACTTTTTTAACTAAAAAAAAAAAAAAAAATTTTTTTAAATTTTTCATATTATTTCTTAAATAATGCCTTTTTAAGTGCCTATTTTTACAATAAATGCCTTTTAAGTGCCTATTTTAATGATTTTTAGTGCTTAGTTGCCTGCCTATTTTAAAGATTTTTAGTGTCTATAAATCCGAGCCCTAGTTATGAGACATATTTCTTTCGATTTGAAATAAAAAATAGATGTGAATCATATTTCAAATAGTATGTTTATGATGATGACGTAACTCGTGGCGCGTCAAAATATACAACTGTCAAAAAATGAGAGGTTATTTCTCCATTTTTAAGAAAAAAAATGCCACATTTGTTTACATTCTGATGAATATATGTAATTATTATTTTTCTACGACCTTTATCAGACCTTAATTTTTATGCTTACGGACAGACAGACAGACGGACACCCGAATCTCTTCATAAGCCCTAAATACTAGGTACAGTGAGAGCTAAACATTATTCACCAGCTTATATTCAAACAAAATCGGGATGAAATTATTGATAAAAAAATACCTATCCGACTATCATACTATCATTAATACTCTTACTAATATTAAATATCACTCCAAAATCTCTCCACCCTCAAGGAAATTTTTTTATGTTACAATTTGTTTTAATATAAATTTATTAATATACTAAATATCTCGTAAAAGTTTGATAATAAAAAAATAAAAAAAAAAAGGATTTCAAGTGAGCACACAGCTGTCACAAAGTAATAATATCTTTGCAATATTTATATTAAGATTAATAATAACATAATGGAGTTTCTTTGTCTTGGATTCGTATTTCAATCGGCTCTCATGGTTTGTCTCCTGTATTAAAAAAAAACTCAATTCTAATTTTGACTTTTATATCGATATAAATGGTATGAGATTTTTGAAATTATTCCTAGAAAAAGCCAGGCCTAACTCTGCCGAACTTTGGATGGGTGACCCCAATAGGACTGAACACTTGTCGAAAACTTATTATTCACAATTGATTTATAAAAAATCTGGTGAGACAAGCACAGCTTACAACTTTCGATTACCGAAGGTAATTGTCACTCCAGATTTTTTGTGTCGACGTGTATTTAGTTTCCGACAGTACGGTACATTCGATTTTCAAGATGTACAAAATTTAAAAGGGGGGAAAAAAAAAAAAAAAAAAAAAAATAAGTTTGGGAAAATATTTATATTTTGATACCATGGCAACCATTTCTCCTATCTTTTCTATGAAGTACAAGAGTAAAGTGGTCTTCAGAAGATATCAATGACAAAATGAGAATATACATTTTAAAGAGCATGTAAAAAATAATTGATTTTTGAATTTTAATCAAAATCGTACAGCGAATTTTGAGAAAATCAAAAAAAAAAAAAAACTGAAAAAGTACATCAGTAAAGTATTAGTACTCTTTGACCGATTTTGTTCAAAGCTTCGTGTCACGTCCCATGGGGGTCAACTAACTTAAATATAAACTTTCAAGCTCTAGCTCTTTTCCTTCTTGAGATATTTTGTACACATATATACAGACAGACAGACAGACACACAGACAGACCATGTCGCGAAAACCACTTTTTTCGAGTTCAGGGGACCTCAGAACGTGAATATCCATCCAAAATCTCGACATCGATTTTTTGACATGATTCAATACTTTCTCTCTCTATATATTAACATGTATATGAGGTAAGAAAAGTAAAAAATGTCCCAACCCTTTACATTCAATTTCCAAATTTATTGACACTTCATACGATATTTTTTTTTTTTTTTTTTTTTTTTTTTTTTTTTTGTCAAACTCAAAAGAAGAGACAATATTAACAGAAATTTCTTTTTTTCCTTTAATATTTTATTTTTTGCTTGAATAAGCATACATAGCGACGTTTTCTCTAGAAATACATACACTCTCTGTTCACACTTTTACCCAATCCCATTTTAGATACATGCGTTGCTTGCTCTACTCTTCAGAAATATAAAGTTCACACTGAATACACCTGCAGAGAGATTCTTCGTCTTCGAATAAAAAATCGTATGCCCAAGAGAGGCGATATAGCGAAATATATCACTTCTTTCTTTTCCCCTTCCTCTGGGTTTGCCTTTACCCCCACCCCTTCTTCATCTTCTCTAATATTTCTTTTCTTTACGCATACACACATTTATACCAGGTAATGCTTAAAACATGTCTTTGAATAATTTTAATAAAAAGAGGCATCTGACGGTTATGAAATCCCTATCGGGGTGGGGCTGAAGTGAATTAAAAAAAATATATATATTCTGCTTTGGTTTTTGTACCAACGAAATGGTGAATATTGAATTATGATAGGCAAGTCGAAATACAGTATGACTGATCTTATACCTGGTATATTGTCTTAATGATTAAAATTCGATTTTGTAAGTATTCGGTGAAAGTGGCTAGGAATAAAGAACTTCTTCTATCCTCTC
>JAKCPI010021638.1:0-13969 GCA_023213315.1 Euborellia annulipes
ATAAGGACGAAGATAGAAATTCTTATTCCTAGCCACTTTCACCGAATACTTACAAAATCGAATTTAATCATTAAGACAATATACCATATATAAGATCAGTCATACTGTATTTCGACTTGCCTATCATAATTCAATATTCACCATTTCGTTGGTACAAAAACCAAAGAATATTATTTTTTATTCACTTCAGCCCCACCCCGATAGGATTGTACAACTGTCAGATGTTCTTTTTATTAAAATTATTCAAAGACATGTTTTAAGCATCACCTGTATAAATGTGTGTGTGTATGCGTAAAGAAAAGAAATATTAGAGAAGATGAAGAAGGGGTGGGGGTAAAGGCAACTCAGAGGAAGGGGAAAAAGAAAGAAGTGATATATTTCGCTATATCGCCTCTCTTGCATACGATTTTTTATTCGAAGACGAAGAATCTCTCTGCAGGTGTATTCAGTGTGAAATTTATATTTCTTGAAGGGTAGAGCAAGCAACGCATGTATCTAAAATGGGATTGGGTAAAAGTGTGAACAGAGAGTGTATGTACTTCTCTAGAGAAAACGTCGCTATGTATGCTTATTCAAGCAAAAATAAAATATTAAAAAAAAAAGAATTTCTGTTAATATTGTTTTCTCTTTCTTTTGAGTTTGGCAAAAAAAAAAAAAAAAAAAAAAATATCGTGTGAAGTGTCAATAAATTTGAAATTCGAATGTAGAGGGTTGGACATTATTTTTTACTTTCTCTTACCTCATATATATGTTAATATATAGAGAGAGAAAAAGCTAAGTATCATGTCAAAAATTCGATGTCGAGATTTTGATGGATCTTCACGTTTTTAGGGTCCCTGAATCGAAAAAAGTGGTTTTCGCGACATGGTCTGTCTGTAAAGGTCTGTCTTCTGTCTGCATATATGTGTACAAAATATCTCAAGAAGGAAAAAGAGCTAGGAGTTTGAAATTTTATATATTTAAGTTAGGCACCCCCATGGGACGTGACACGAAGCTTTTTGAACAAAATCGGTCAAAGAGTTCTAGTACTTTACTGATGTACTTTTTCGTTTTTTTTTTTTTTCGATTTTTCTCAAAATTCGGGCTGCACGATTTTGATTAAAATTCAAAAATCAATTATTTTTTACATGCTCTCTCTTAAAAATGTATATTCTCATTTTGTCATTGATATCTTCTGAAGACCACTTTACCTTCTTGTGGGTCATAGAAAAGATAGGAGAAATGGTTGCCATGGTATCAAAATATAAATATTTTTCCCCAAACTTATAAATTTTTTACATCTTGAAAATCGAATGTACCGTACTGTCGGAAACTAAATACACGTCGACACAAAAATCTGGAGTGATAATTACCTTCGGTAATCGAAAGTTGTGTGCTGTGCTTGTCTCACCAGATTTTTTATAAAATCAATTGTGAATGATAAGTTTTCGACAAGTGTTGTTCAGTCCTATTGGGGTCACCCATCCAATGTTCGGCAGAGTTAGGCCTGGCTTTTTCTAGGAATAATTTCAAAAATCTCATACCATTTATATCGATATAAAAGTCAAAATCAAGAATTAGTTTTTTTTTAATACAGGAGATTCTAAACTATAGAGCCGATTGAAATACGAATCCAAGACAAAGAAACTCCATTATGTTATTATTAATCTTAATATAAATATTGCAAAGATATTATTACTTTGTGACAGCTGTGTGCTCACTTGGAAATCCTTTTTTTTTATTTTTTATTATCAAACTTTTACGAGATATTTAGTATATTAATAAATTTATATTAAAACAAATTGTAACATAAAAAAATTTCCTTGAGGGGTGGAGAGATTTTGGAGTGATATTTAATATTAGTAAGAGTATTATGATAGTATGATAGTCGGATAGGTATTTTTTTTATCAATAATTTCATCCCGATTTTGTTTGAATATAAGCTGGTGAATAATGTTTAGCTCTCACTGTACCTAGTATTTAGGGCTTATGAAGAGATTCGGGTGTCCGTCTGTCTGTCTGTCCGTAAGCATAAAAATTAAGGTCTGATAAAGGTCGTAGAAAAATAATAATTACATATATTCATCAGAATGTAAACAAATGTGGCATTTTTTTCTTAAAAATGGAGAAGTAACCTCTCATTTTTTGACAGTTGTATATTTTGACGCGCCACGAGTTACGTCATCATCATAAACATACTATTTGAAATATGATTCACATCTATTTTTTATTTCAAATCGAAAGAAATATGTCTCATAACTAGGGCTCGGATTTATAGGCACTTAAAATCTTTAAAATAGGCAGGCAACTAAGCACTAAAAATTATTAAAATAGGCACTTAAAGGCATTTATTGTAAAAATAGAGCACTTAAAAAGGCATTATTTAAGAAATAATATGAAAAATTTAAAAAAAAATTTTTTTTTTTTTTTAGTTAAAAAAGTCAAAATATAGTCTACAACTGTCAAAAAAATGAGAGGTTAAAAGAGGTTATTTCTCCATATTTAAGATAAAAATGCAACATTTGTTTACATTTTGATGAATATATGTAATTATTATTTTTCTACGACTTTTAGTTTTTGTCAATTAAACATGTTTCTTTTGAGTACATAACTAAGCGAATAAGAACCGAAACGTATTAGAGGATTGCACACTATAAATATTACCCAATATTTCCCAAATTAGTTATATAGAATAGAAACGATGGCAAAATCTCGGGGAGGGGAGATTCGCTTGGGCAGAAAAAAATATAATATTTTGATTTTAATATAATACAAAAATTCTTTTTATTAATATTAATTTGAATCCCGAACTAAAATATAATAAGTATTTATCCCATTACCCTTCCTGCCTGACTATGCCACTGCCTCGCCCCTTCAAGGAGATAAATAATTATCTCTTACAACCCCCCTCTCCACCGTCAATCAAATTCTGGGATCGCCATTGACAACAATTTAATTTTAACCATATAGAATGCCCTTGGAGCCAAAGCTCAGTGGTAGAGTTTTTGCCTCTTGTGCTGGGAGTCAAGGGGTACCATCTAATGTGACAAAAATGTATTTCAATTAAATTGAAAACAAACCAATTTAAATAAATAGAGACTGGCTCTACTTTCCTTCGATGCCGAAAAAAGTCTTTAAATAAAAAAATAATAATAATAATACAATCTTTACTGCACACCCTATTATTTTCCTCAAGGTATTTTGATTTCTCACACTTGAAAGGGTTTTTTTTTTCTATCTCTAATTAACGGATTAACAAAAACGAGAAAAAAAAAATATTTTAGCAAGTGTTTTGATATTTTGTGACCTAGTTGGCCTATGAGAAGTGAGTGAATGTAAAGGCAATTTATCAACGGTGGGCTGGCGGGGGGGAGGAGGGGGGGGTCGGTAGGTCGGTTGTGTACAGACATGTGTAGCTGTAAATCAAAAAAGAAAAATATTAGTTAATTAACCATTTAATGTATAGTTGGCTTCAAGTTCATATAAAAATTAACCACAAACAATTTAAATTATTTACTAGTTATCGACCTGGCATAAATTGCTGTTTAGAGAAAATTTTCTCTCTTTATTAAAAAAAAAAAATCTGGTGTGACTGGCGCACAGCACACAACTTTTTCTTACCTTAGGTAATCGAAAGTTGTGTTCTTGTGCTTGTCACCTATCAGATTTTTGTGTCGAGCTGTATTTAGTTACCGACGGTACGGTACATTCGATTTTCAAGATGTAAAATTTATAAGTATGGCAAAATATTTATATTTTGTTACTATAGCCCAACCATTTCTCCTCTTTTCTATGGAGAACAAGAGTAAAGTGGTCTTCAGAAGATTTCAATCCCAAAATGAAAATATACATTTTTAAAGAAGAATCTAAAAAATAATTGATTTTTGAATTTAAAAAAAAATCGTTGGAGCAAAATTTAGAGAAAATCGAAAAAAACTGAAAAAAGTACATCAGTAAAGTACTAGTACTCTTTGGTCGATTTTGTTCATAAGCTTCGTGTCACGTCCCATGGGGGTGCCTAACTTAAATATAAAATTTCCACCTTTCTAGCTCTTTTCGTTCTTGAGATATTTTGTTCACAGACACCACAGACACACAGACAGACAGACAGACCATGTCCGAAAACCACTTTTTTAGATTCAGGGGACCTCAAAACGTGTATATCCATCAAAATCTCGACATCGAATTTTTGGCATGAAACCAATACTTTCTCTATATATATATATTAACATATATACAGGTAAGAGAAAGAGAAAGTAAAATTAAAGGATTTTACAAATAAGAAATTATATATAATATTTAAGATATTATATACATCGCGTAGGTAAGCCGCGAAACGGAGATTTATATAATTAGATATTACTTCATGTACCCGAAAAAAGATATAAGGGTGTGCCGCCGGGAGTCGAACCACGGATCCACCGATTTGCGCTCAGTGTGCCCTTACCACTAGACCACAGCACGGCATTCGGGTATATGAACTCAGTTGGAAAGCAAATTTAGCCATCGGGAGGAATGGACCCGGATTTGGCGCCACAAATTCCTCCGTCAGCCTGGTGCAATCCAGTTGGCATAGTTGAGACGACCTCAATTTTAACTAATTTATAAATAAGAAATTATATATAATATTTAAGATATTATATACATCGCGTAGGTAAGCCGCGAAACGGAGATTTATATAATTAGATATTACTTCATGTACCCGAAAAAAGATATAAGGGTGTGCCGCCGGGAGTCGAACCACGGATCCACCGATTTGCGCTCAGTGTGCCCTTACCACTAGACCACAGCACGGCATTCGGGTATATGAACTCAGTTGGAAAGCAAATTTAGCCATCGGGAGGAATGGACCCGGATTTGGCGCCACAAATTCCTCCGTCAGCCTGGTGCAATCCAGTTGGCATAGTTGAGACGACCTCAATTTTAACTAATTTATAAATAAGAAATTATATATAATATTTAAGATATTATATACATCGCGTAGGTAAGCCGCGAAACGGAGATTTATATAATTAGATATTACTTCATGTACCCGAAAAAAGATATAAGGGTGTGCCGCCGGGAGTCGAACCACGGATCCACCGATTTGCGCTCAGTGTGCCCTTACCACTAGACCACAGCACGGCATTCGGGTATATGAACTCAGTTGGAAAGCAAATTTAGCCATCGGGAGGAATGGACCCGGATTTGGCGCCACAAATTCCTCCGTCAGCCTGGTGCAATCCAGTTGGCATAGTTGAGACGACCTCAATTTTAACTAATTTATAAATAAGAAATTATATATAATATTTAAGATATTATATACATCGCGTAGGTAAGCCGCGAAACGGAGATTTATATAATTAGATATTACTTCATGTACCCGAAAAAAGATATAAGGGTGTGCCGCCGGGAGTCGAACCACGGATCCACCGATTTGCGCTCAGTGTGCCCTTACCACTAGACCACAGCACGGCATTCGGGTATATGAACTCAGTTGGAAAGCAAATTTAGCCATCGGGAGGAATGGACCCGGATTTGGCGCCACAAATTCCTCCGTCAGCCTGGTGCAATCCAGTTGGCATAGTTGAGACGACCTCAATTTTAACTAATTTATAAATAAGAAATTATATATAATATTTAAGATATTATATACATCGCGTAGGTAAGCCGCGAAACGGAGATTTATATAATTAGATATTACTTCATGTACCCGAAAAAAGATATAAGGGTGTGCCGCCGGGAGTCGAACCACGGATCCACCGATTTGCGCTCAGTGTGCCCTTACCACTAGACCACAGCACGGCATTCGGGTATATGAACTCAGTTGGAAAGCAAATTTAGCCATCGGGAGGAATGGACCCGGATTTGGCGCCACAAATTCCTCCGTCAGCCTGGTGCAATCCAGTTGGCATAGTTGAGACGACCTCAATTTTAACTAATTTATAAATAAGAAATTATATATAATATTTAAGATATTATATACATCGCGTAGGTAAGCCGCGAAACGGAGATTTATATAATTAGATATTACTTCATGTACCCGAAAAAAGATATAAGGGTGTGCCGCCGGGAGTCGAACCACGGATCCACCGATTTGCGCTCAGTGTGCCCTTACCACTAGACCACAGCACGGCATTCGGGTATATGAACTCAGTTGGAAAGCAAATTTAGCCATCGGGAGGAATGGACCCGGATTTGGCGCCACAAATTCCTCCGTCAGCCTGGTGCAAGGAATTTGTGGCGCCAAATCCGGGTCCATTCCTCCCGATGGCTAAATTTGCTTTCCAACTGAGTTCATATACCCGAATGCCGTGCTGAGGTAGTGGTAAGGGCACACTGAGCGCAAATCGGTGGATCCGTGGTTCGACTCCCGGCGGCACACCCTTATATCTTTTTTCGGGTACATGAAGTAATATCTAATTATATAAAATTTTACTCTATTTCCTATATCTGTTTTTCTTTATTCCTGATTATCGAATAAATATTGAATTACGGATGGAAAAGTCGACTTTGACTTTAGTTAAGAATCGATCTGCCGGGGGGCCTGGCAACGGAGAAGATCAACAGTCACCACAATCGTTGAAGTTAAGTAATGCTAAGCACGGCCAAAGTTAGGGATTGGTGACCCCGAGCAATCAGCGTGTGGAACGCCCCCCCCCGGTAGCCATCGGTACATTGTATATTAAAAATTTAAAATAAATAAATAACCCCTAAATGGCCTCTGTAGCCGAAAAGGGTTAAAAAAAAAAATCGATCTTTTACTGAAAATAATCGACTTTTTAGAATCGATTTAGAACTCTTTCAAGTCCATTATAGTCGATTCTCACTGGTCAACTTCAACTTTTTTCTTACCATATTTAATATCCAATGATAATATAGTTTGTAACGTTTTCTTTGATTGACTTTCATCTTTCTTTTAAAACCTACACATAACACACCAATCAACACGCTTTCTAAGATCGGTTAGTGAAGATATGTGGAATTCTTAATTCAATATTTTAATGTTTTATTTTGACACTCAAATTCCTTATTTTATTTTGGTGCCATATCACGTGCAATTTCTGGATAGAATATTATTTTATAAAAATATTGAAAACAATATTTGTGTGTTGTGCCATATCACGTGCAATTTCTGGATAGAATATTATTTTATAAAAATATTGAAAACAATATTTGTGTGTTGTATTTAATAAAATGTTTAAATACTTAATAAATCTTATATTATAAATAAATAAATATATTTAAATTTACTGAGTGAGTATCTTCTAAACACGAGTTATAGAGTTTTTAAAAAGTCGACTAGAAAGTCGAAAAATCGACTTTTTGAGCGCCTTTTCCATCTCTATTTTATTTCTACGTCATATTATTATTATTAGTAATTTAAATTCAATCGTTTACACCTTAAGTCAGTTTATGCTATAAGAGAGCGAGAGAGATCTTTCTTTATTTGGTCATTTTTCTGGCTCTGAAATATTCTATTCATTCCTTTTGTCCATCCACTTTATTTGCTCGTCTCGTTCTCGTTTTCTCTCTTTTTTTTTTTTTTTCTTTAGGACAAAAGATAAAAAAAAGAGAATCAGCCAGTGTCTTTTAATGGCCTCTTTCCTCTCATTCCAACTCATATCATTAAGTGCAAATGTGTTAAAAGTCACAGAGGGGCTTCCTCTTTTTCTTCAATTAACCCTGAGACAGTTAATAACATCTATAAAATAAGGGACTCTTTTGATATAAAAGGGAACTATAATATATAGTGCAATGGTGGAATATATTTTGACGTGACGTCTTACAATGCATGTGTCTTTAGTGGCCGGGCAGGGAGGCATTCACGAAAAAGTTTAGCGGATTGAATAACTCCTCTGTCTTAAGAGGTATAATTATGATGAATATACGGTTAGAAAGAATGATTCTCCAGCTAAAGATTTCACCATTTATATTTTTTCCTAACCGCGCTGCGGTAAATTCTAATTTGAAAGTTTAAACCACTGTAGATTCCGAACGGCTAATCAGATCAGACTAAATGTGATGTCATTTTGTGAAGAAAGAAAAATCTAATAGAATAAATAAAAAAATCCAGAGTAATTAACTCTAAAATCATCGAAAAATGTCGAAAAATTGCCCTTTTTTGCGCATGCATATCTACTTGACCATAAAAGCTACATTATTTTATTTTCTCTTACTTGTTAGCTATATATGAATATATACACGTATAAAGAGAAAGTATTGATTTCATGTCAAAAATTCGATGTCGAGATTTTGATAGATATACACGTTATGAGGTCCCCTGAATCCAAAAAAGTGGTTTTCGCGACATGGTCTGTCTGTCGAGATACTTCTTAACATCTTTTATTGATCGGGTAGGGTTTAATTTCTAGATCTGACCCAGCAACGATAATAAAACAAAATCTTGAAACTACTAATGAGTTCTGATGATATTAAAATTTTAAATACTTTTAGTAATTGTAATGCCACTCGGATGATATGACCCCCTCCTGCCTCCGCCCCTGGTCCAGTGAAATGAGGATCTTTGAAAAGAAAACAAAGAAATTATATAAACTATGAGTCTGGAGATCAGTCATCTCATATATTCGCATTGTTATTTTAACCATAGGCTAAACGACAAATCTATTTTCTAAAAAAATCGGGAATGACTTCCCCAAAACTTTATCGTATATTCTTTTGGAATTACGTCTGTGTGTGTGTGTGAACACGATTGCTTAAAAACGCTAGAAGCCAGATCGATGTAATTCGGTACATACTCCTTACACTAAAATTGTAGATTTCTATCAACTTTAGAAGTAAATTGGAAGTATTACCTAAAATGTTCAAAAATTTTGAAATTTTTTTTTGTCATACCCCTAGTACTATGATAAATTACTCTATTTTAAAAAGTTTTTATTCGTAGATGTAAATTAATTTGCCGAGCGCTCCAGGCTGATACTTCCTATACTTTACAATATTACCATATATGGCAGGGACACTTTTGGAAAACTTTGATTGGCACTGAAGATGGTTAACGAAACGTCTGCTTAGAATAAAAGTGTGAAGGTTGCGGCTGGTTTTATTACTCCCAACTCCAAAGTTTTTATTCTTTGACATTTTTTTTGAAAATTGAATAGTTTTAAAATAATCAAAGAAAAGAAAATTTTCGTTAATTATCTCGAAGTCGAATTTTTTGACGATTCAATACTTTCTCTTTATATATTATACAAGAAAGTAAAAAAACTTATGCAACTGAAGATGGGACATAAAATTGGCCGAAACGTCTTATAACAAAGTTTGGCTTAAAAATGGAGGTTTCCTATCTGGCTGCATTTATGTTATTAAACAAAAAAATGTTAAATTTAACCCATTCAATAGAGGATGTTAAGAATGAATTTTTTCAATTTAAATCAAAGAATTCCAATTATATCTATTGTATGTTGATATATAAATTTAATTACACCAAAGAGACTACATCCATTTATGTACGTATATATTGTTTTTCAAACTGACGTTTTCCAATTTATTTTTATTTTCTATCTAAAATGAAACCACCCTTGTTAATTTAAATGAAAAACTAAGTTGCTTATATGTTGTTGTTGTTGTTGTTGTTGTACTAAACAAAAATTACCTTTCCCTCTAAATATATACTACATATAATGTATAATATTTAATTATAATTTTTTATAATCAAAGTTAAAGGTATTTTCACGGAGAGAGGGTGAGGGAGAGGGGGAGGGGGGCATCTCTGAGTTTTTTTAATTTATAATTTTTTTCTCGACTTTACTTGTTGTTATCAAATGTTAAATTAAATTTTCTGTAGCAGCAGATCCAACAAGAGAATGAGAAAAAATATAATAAAAGGAGAAAAAAAAAGTAGAGATGGAAAAAAGCTATAAACTCGCTCGCTATCATTCTCTCGGGGATGATTGTTATAGTAAAATCAATTCAATTAAAATGAAATGCTTTTATTTTAAAATATACAGATAGTTAAAGTAAACATAGAAATATTAGTTTCAGCTCAATCGGCGGTCATATAGTCGTGCCTAAAACGACTTATTTTTAGAAAAATTGAATTTTTTCACTTTTTTAGCTTTGGACACCCCAAATAGAACTTTTACCATCCTTGAAATTCCATTAGAGTGTCCAAAGCTAAAAAACAGAAAAAAATTCGATTTCGTAAACTTTAAGTCGTCTGAGGCACGTCTAAATGGCCTCCGATTGGGCTAAAACTTAAATATTTCTATATATTTTAACTAGCTGCATATTTTAAAGGGGTGATGCCTTAAAAAAATCTTCAAAATTCATAATAGAAGCCGTTTTAGAACATATTTTCTATGAAAATGTTATTCTATTTCTCTAAAAAAATCTGGTGTGACTGTGGCACAGCAAAGGAAAAGAGCTTCGATTATCCAAAGTTGTGCAATGTGCTTGTCACACCAGATTTTTCGTGTCGACATATATA
Source organism: Euborellia annulipes (assembly GCA_023213315.1). Classification (NCBI taxonomy): domain Eukaryota; kingdom Metazoa; phylum Arthropoda; class Insecta; order Dermaptera; family Anisolabididae; genus Euborellia; species Euborellia annulipes. The sequence continues at coordinate 10,406 of JAKCPI010021638.1, forward strand.
TGTACCGTTTATTTTGAAAGTGGTATAAGTCCATTTTCTATTGTTTCGAGAAAATGAAAGGTTAACATATTTGTTTATTAAAAAATCTGGTGTGACTGGCGCACAGCACACAACTTTCTCTTACCTTCGGTAATCGAAAGTTGTGTACTGTGCTTGTCACACCAGATTTTTTGTGTCGACATGTATTTAGTTTCCGACAGTAGGGTACAATTGAATTCAAGATGTAAAATTTATAAGTATGGGAAAATATTTATATTTTGATACCATGGCAACCATTTCTCCTATCTTTTCTATGGAGTACAAGAGTAAAGTGGTCTTCAGAAGATTTCAATCACAAAATGAGAATATACATTTTATAGAGAATCTAAAAAATAATTGATTTTTGAATTTTAAAAAAAATCGTTGGAGCAAATTTTGAGAAAATCGAAAAAAACTGAAAAAGTGCATCAGTAAAGTACTAGTACTCTTTGGCCAATTTTGTTGAAAAGCTTCGTGTCACGTCCCAGGGGGGTGCCTAACTTAAATATAAAATTTCAACCTCCTAGCTCTTTTCGTTCTTGAGATATTTTGTTCACAGACACCACACACACACACAGACAGACCATGTCGCGAAAACCACTTTTTTGGATTCAGGGGACCTCAAAACGTGTATATCCATCAAAATCTCGACATCGAATTTTTGACATGAATCCAATACTTTCTCTATATATAAATATTACATATATACATAGGTAAGAGAAAGTAAAACCTATTTACCTACCAATTTTCAATTGTACAAAACATGGGAATTTTTTAAGAAATTTACCACTAGCTAGTTATACATAGAAAATTTACATTAAATTAAGCATAAATTATGTGATATCTCATTTTTTTTTAAAAATGGACTTACACCACTTTCAAAATAAACGGTCCATATAGTTTCCGCCGAAATATTAGAATTCAAGAAGTAAAATTTATAAGTATGGAAAAATATTTATATTTTGTTACCATGTCAACCATTTCTCCTATCTTTTCTATGAAGTACAAGAGTAAAGTGGTCTACAGAAGATTTTAATGGGAAAATGAGAATATACATTTTAAAGAGCATCGAAAAAATAATTGATTTTTGAATTTTTATCAAAATCGTTGAAGCGAATTCGAAAAAAACCGAAAAGCTACATCAGTAAAGTACTAGTACTCTTTGGCTGATTTTGATTAAAAGCTTATTTTGACCCTAGGAGGGTGCCTAACTTAAATTTAAAATTTCAATTTCCTAGCTCATTTCCTTCATGCTTAAAATTGAACACACACAGACGGACCATGTCGCGAAAACCACTTTTACTTTCTCTTACCCTATATATGAAATATGTAGAGAGAGAAAGTATTGTTTTGGATTCAGGGGACCTCAAAACGTGAAAATCCATCAAAATTTCGACAACGAATTTTTGACATGAATTCAATACTTTCTCTCTATATATATGTACTAGACGCAGCCCCGCCTTCGGCGGGGCTTCGTCCAGGGGGGCGCCCCTGGACCCCCTTGCTCGCCTACTTATATACATACCGGTACATACAAACATTTTTCCCAATTCATTTTTATAATATATAGATTATTTTTTAGCGGTTAATTATTCATGAACTTAAGATTTTTTGTGAATCATATCCTTTCCGTAACTCTCCCGATACACAAACAAAAAAATTTACGCTAATATTTTAGAATTCAAAATGTAAATAAATAAAAAATCTTAAACATGGGAAAATATTTATATTTTCTTACCATGGCAACCCTTTCTCCTAATTTTTATTTTTTTTCTTATTTTATTCTTATTAACGGTTAATTACTCATTAACTTATTGTTATTTGTGAAACATAACCTGTCCGGGACTCTCACAAACATAGACAAAAAATTTCATCTAAATCGGTTCAGTCGTTTAGGAGGAGTTCAGTCACATACACACGTACAGAAGAATTATATATATAAAGAAAGATATAAGATATATATTAACATATACATATAGGTAAGAGAAAGTAAAATAAATACGTAGTTAGCTAGTTTATTAATTTTTTTGGGATCAGAATTTTGGGCACCCCTTTCAATGGTGCACCTGTCTAGTTATGACATTGTTCCGTTGCGACATCAGACACACTTCCTAGCTTGGGAGAAATTTTTTTTTGAAATTATTATCTTTTAAACTTGTGAAAATGAATGAAGTGAATAAATTGAAGATAAAATTGAAAAATTTTTAATTAAGCGAGCTTCGCAAGTATTGGTGTTATTGTAATATCTTTAAAGAAACAAAAACCAACCAATAACGCTTGCTGGTGAATATGAAAACAAATATGCACTAAATTTAAAGAGAATTTCGCCCCCGGGTTTGGCGTAGTAGGTAGCACGCCTACCTCCTATTCCAAACGCCGCGGGTTCGGACCAGGCAGTCCGATGATTTTATTTAAGCCATTTGGATACCAGATGGCTTAAATAGAAATGCCTGACCCCACAATAGATATATTCTCTACAACGGTTATCGTCAAAGTCTTAAATGGCCTAAGTTGCCGAAAAGACTGTATGAATGTGTGTGTGAATGTGAGTGTGAATGAGAAAAAAGTGTGAATGTTTTTTTATAAAAAAAAAAAAAAAGAGAATTTCAAATTATAATAATTTTTTATTTGTTTAACAAGTGTTCATCAAAAGCGAAAGCGAGAGAGAGACTTTATTATACAAATGTTATCGTATTTCCTCTATTAACTAAACTACGGGAACCCTCGGGGCTTGATGTAAAGGTTAGCGTGCTAACCTCGTATACCAAACGTGTGGGTTCGGACCCCAGGCAGTCCGATGATTTTATTTAAGCCATTTGGATACCAGATGGCTTAAATAAGAATGCCTGGACCCCAATATAGACTAATTCATAAATAACGGTTATCGTCAAAGTCTTATATGGCCTAAGTTGCCGAAAAGACTGTGTGAATGTGTGTGTGAATGTGAATGGGAAAAAAGTGTGAATGTTTAAAAAAAAAATAAATAAATAAATAAACTACGGGAAACTAAATATATCTGAACACAAAAAATCTGGTGTGGCAGCACAGTACACAACATTTGCTTATTAAAAGGTAAAAGAAAGTTGTGTGCTGAGCGCCAGTAACACCAGATTTTTTAAGTCATCATGGACACCTCCAAGAGCACTCGCCTGCTGAGTCTGAATTTCCCTTCCCAGCCCTTTTTCTCGTTAAAATATTCAAATTATGAAACCGACTGCTAATTTTTTTTTAATTTAAACACGTTTGATCCATTACTTTTTCTGTTTTTGTTAAAAAAATAAAAATACCCTCTAATTGAAATAATTACAATTTTGTTGTTGTTTGTGTAATTTTTTGTTTGTTACATTTAAAGAGTGAATTGCTTTGATAATCCATCTTTAACTTTTAAATTGAATTTTTATTTAAAATAAAAACAAAAACCGGCATGAATAAATCAGTTAATTTCAAATTTAATACTTCCAGGAGTGGGTGGATTAATCCCTCTCTTCTCGGAGAGAGAAATTTCGAATCAAGGATTATTAAAATTCACATAATGGATCCACCTCT
>JAKCPI010021639.1:0-18339 GCA_023213315.1 Euborellia annulipes
TGTCTGTCTGTCTGTGTGTCTGTGAACAAAATATCTCAAGAACGAAAGATTTAGGAGTTGAAATTTTATATTTAAGTTAGGTACACCCCTCATGGGACGTGACACGAAGCTTTTGAACAAAATCGACCAAAGAGTGCTAGTACTTTACTGATGTACTTTTTCAGTTTTTTCGATTTTCTCTAAATTTGCTCCAACGATTTTTTTTTAAATTCAAAAATCAATTATTTTTTAGATTCTCTTTAAAATGTATATTCTCATTTTGGGATTGAAATCTTCTGGAAGACCACTTTACTCTTGTTCTCCATAGAAAAGATAGGAGAAATGGTTGCCATAGTAACAAAATATAAATATTTTGCCATACTTATAAATTTTACATCTTGAAAAATCGAATGTACCGTACTGTCGGTAACTAAATACAGGTCGACACAAAAAATCTGGTGTGACAAGCACAGAACACAACTTTCGATTACCTAAGGTAGAGAAAGTTGTGTGCTGTGCGCCAGTCACACCAGATTTTTTTTTTTAATAAAGAGAGAAAATTTTTCTCTAAACAGCAATTTATGCCAGGTCGATAACTAGTAAATAATTTAAATTGTTTGTGGTTAATTTTTATTTGAACTTGAAGCCAACTATACATTAAATGGTTAATTAACTAATATTTTTCTTTTTTGATTTACAGCTACACATGTCTGTACACAACCGACCTACCGAACCCCCCCTCCCCCCCCGCCAGCCCACCGTTGATAAATTGCCTTTACATTCACTCACTTCTCATACAACAGGTCACAAAATATCAAAACACTTGCTAATTATTTTTTTTTCTCGTTTTTGTTAATCCGTTAATTAGAGATAGAAAAAAAAAACGCTTTCAAGTGTGAGAAATCAAAATACCTTGAGGAAAATAATAGGTGTGCAGTAAAGATTGTATTATTATTATTATTTTTTTTATTTAAAGACTTTTTCGGCATCGAAGGCAAAGTAGAGCCGTCTCTATTTATTTAAATTGGTTTGTTTTCAATTTAATTGAAATACATTTTTGTCGCATTAGACGGTACCCCTTGACTCCCAGCACAAGAGGCAAAAACTCTACCACTGAGCTTTGGCCCAAGGGCATTCTATATGGTTAAAATTAAATTGTTGTCAATGGCGATCCCAGAATTTGATTGACGGTGGGGAGGGGGGTTGAAGAGCTAATTATTTATTCTTGGAGGGGAGAGGCAGTGGCATAGTCAGGCAGGAAGGGTAATGGGATAATACTTATTATATTTTAGTTCGGGATTCAAATTAATATTAATAAAGAATTTTTGTATTATATTAAAATCAAAATATTATATTTTTTTCTGCCCAAGCGAATCTCCCCCCTCCCTGAGATTTTGCCATCGTTTCTATTCATATAACCAATTTGGGAAATATTGGGTAATATTTATAGTGTGCAATCCTCTAATACGTTTCGGTTCTTATTCGCTTAGTTATGTACTCAAAAGAAACATGTTTAATTGACAAAAACTAAAAGTCGTAGAAAAATAATAATTACATATATTCATCAAAATGTAAACAAATGTTGCATTTTTATCTTAAATATGGAGAAATAACCTCTTTTAACCTCTCATTTTTTTGACAGTTGTAGACTATATTTTGACTTTTTTAACTAAAAAAAAAAAAAATTTTTTTAAATTTTTCATATTATTTCTTAAATAATGCCTTTTTAAGTGCCTATTTTTACAATAAATGCCTTTTAAGTGCCTATTTTAATGATTTTTAGTGCTTAGTTGCCTGCCTATTTTAAAGATTTTTAGTGCCTATAAATCCGAGCCCTAGTTATGAGACATATTTCTTTCGATTTGAAATAAAAAATAGATGTGAATCATATTTCAAATAGTATGTTTATGATGATGACGTAACTCGTGGCGCGTCAAAATATACAACTGTCAAAAAAATGAGAGGTTATTTCTCCATTTTTAAGAAAAAAAATGCCACATTTGTTTACATTCTGATGAATATATGTAATTATTATTTTTCTACGACCTTTATCAGACCTTAATTTTTATGCTTACGGACAGACAGACAGACGGACACCCGAATCTCTTCATAAGCCCTAAATACTAGGTACAGTGAGAGCTAAACATTATTCACCAGCTTATATTCAAACAAAATCGGGATGAAATTATTGATAAAAAAAATACCTATCCGACTATCATACTATCATAATACTCTTACTAATATTAAATATCACTCCAAAATCTCTCCACCCTCAAGGAAATTTTTTTATGTTACAATTTGTTTTAATATAAATTTATTAATATACTAAATATCTCGTAAAAGTTTGATAATAAAAAAATAAAAAAAAAAGGATTTCCAAGTGAGCACACAGCTGTCACAAAGTAATAATATCTTTGCAATATTTATATTAAGATTAATAATAACATAATGGAGTTTCTTTGTCTTGGATTCGTATTTCAATCGGCTCTATAGTTTGTCTCCTGTATTAAAAAAAAACTAATTCTAATTTTGACTTTTATATCGATATAAATGGTATGAGATTTTTGAAATTATTCCTAGAAAAAGCCAGGCCTAACTCTGCCGAACTTTGGATGGGTGACCCCAATAGGACTGAACACTTGTCGAAAACTTATTATTCACAATTGATTTATAAAAAATCTGGTGAGACAAGCACAGCACACAACTTTCGATTACCGAAGGTAATTGTCACTCCAGATTTTTTGTGTCGACGTGTATTTAGTTTCCGACAGTACGGTACATTCGATTTTCAAGATGTAAAATTTATAAGTTTGGGAAAACCCCGGGTGGGGGGGGGGGGGCCCCGGGGGGGGGGGTTTTTTAAAAATATATTTATTGGGGGAGGGGGTGGGGGGGGGGGGGGGGGGGGGGGGGGGTGTGAAAAAATAAGAAAGAAAAAAAAAAAAAAAAAAAAAAAGTTTGGGAAAATATTTATATTTTGATACCATGGCAACCATTTCTCCTATCTTTTCTATGAAGTACAAGAGTAAAGTGGTCTTCAGAAGATATCAATGACAAAATGAGAATATACATTTTAAAGAGCATGTAAAAAATAATTGATTTTTGAATTTTAATCAAAATCGTACAGCGAATTTTGAGAAAATCGAAAAAAAAAAAAAACTGAAAAAGTACATCAGTAAAGTATTAGTACTCTTTGACCGATTTTGTTCAAAAGCTTCGTGTCACGTCCCATGGGGGTGCCTAACTTAAATATAAAATTTCAAACTCCTAGCTCTTTTCCTTCTTGAGATATTTTGTACACATATATACAGACAGACAGACAGACACACAGACAGACCATGTCGCGAAAACCACTTTTTTCGATTCAGGGGACCTCAAAACGTGTATATCCATCAAAATCTCGACATCGAATTTTTGACATGATTCCAATACTTTCTCTCTCTATATATTAACATATATAGAGGTAAGAGAAAGTAAAAAATAATGTCCAACCCTTTACATTCGAATTTCAAATTTATTGACACTTCATACGATATTTTTTTTTTTTTTTTTTTGCCAAACTCAAAAGAAAGAGAAAACAATATTAACAGAAATTTCTTTTTTTTTTTAATATTTTATTTTTTGCTTGAATAAGCATACATAGCGACGTTTTCTCTAGAAATACATACACTCTCTGTTCACACTTTTACCCAATCCCATTTTAGATACATGCGTTGCTTGCTCTACTCTTCAAGAAATATAAATTTCACACTGAATACACCTGCAGAGAGATTCTTCGTCTTCGAATAAAAAATCGTATGCAAGAGAGGCGATATAGCGAAATATATCACTTCTTTCTTTTTCCCCTTCCTCTGAGTTGCCTTTACCCCCACCCCTTCTTCATCTTCTCTAATATTTCTTTTCTTTACGCATACACACACACATTTATACAGGTGATGCTTAAAACATGTCTTTGAATAATTTTAATAAAAAGAGCATCTGACAGTTGTACAATCCTATCGGGGCGGGGCTGAAGTGAATAAAAAAAATAATATTCTTTGGTTTTTGTACCAACGAAATGGTGAATATTGAATTATGATAGGCAAGTCGAAATACAGTATGACTGATCTTACCTATATGGTAAATTGTCTTAATGATTAAATTCGATTTTGTAAGTATTCGGTGAAAGTGGCTAGGAATAAGAACTTCTATCCTCGTCTCTTATTATTCCTGCGGTACGGGGTCGGCGTGCGGGGTGGGCGGAAGGGGAGGGTGTTTTTTTCGACCGGGAAGGAATAGAACAGGCGGCCCGTCGCACGGACTGACGCCTGTTGAAAATATAGGAGGAAAAAGACTGATATGCATAAGAAAAGAAGTACTGCCAGTCCCAGCTAGGGCAGCTGGTGATCGCCATCCACGTACCCACAAGATGTGAGCCCCTGAGCAAACAACAAGCTCGAAAATAAGCTTTTAAATCGGCCAAAGTGTATTAGTACTTTACTGATGTACTTTTTCAATTATTTTAGAAGAAAATGGTTAGTCTCATGTTTACCCAAAATATAGGCTAAATATTGCTTTTGTTTGTTGCAGAACTTTTTTTCTTAACACTCATACAAATCGGGATGGCCTGAGTAGCCCTAACCTTAATCATAGGCGAGCCGGGGGGGGGGGGGGAAAACCCTCCCTCCCCCCCGGGACCCAACTCATTATTAATTATTTATTAAAATTTTTTTTTCTTATGGGGAGAAAGTAAAAAAAATAATTTACTCTAGCAAAAAAAAAGCCAAAATTATTTATAAATACTCACACGGAGAATCTTAAATTTAAAAAAATTTCATAAATAACACTCATTTAGTATCAAATGGAGTTTACACTTTTTTTTTAACATTCACATTTTTTCTCATTCACACACATTCACTCAGTCTTTTCGGCAACTTAGGCCATATAAGACTTTAGACGATAACCGTTATTTATGAATTTATCTATATTGGGGTCCAGGCATTCTTATTTAAGCCATCTGGTATCCAGATGGCTTAAATCAAATCATCGGACTGCCTGGGGTTCGAACCCGGTCCTTTTGGTATACGTGGTTAGCACTCTAACCCCTACACCAAGCCCCGAGGGCCTTTGTTGCAGATGGCGTTACAGTCTTTTAAAAATAATTAAAAAAATTATTTTCGAGGATTTTATTAGCTAGACGACTGATTGCAATTAACGTCAAACATTTAGACCAGTGTTTCCCAACTTTTTGAAGTCCACGGCACCCCAAAGGTGCGTATTCCTTTCGCAGGCCTGATGGTCTCAAAGTGTTTGACCGAAACTGTTAATTGCAAGTCGTCTAGTTAATAAATTCTTAATTTGACTTTTAAAAAATACTGCAACTTTATCTGCAACAAACAAAACAAGTAAACCTCCTTATTATATCCTTCAATATTATTTCTCGTGCTGTTTCTGCAAATAAAAATAAAAATATTTTCCCATGTTTATAAATTTTACATCTTGAATTCTAAAATATCGGCGGAAACTAAAAAATATATGTCGACAGAAAAAATCTGGTGTGACAAGCACATAACTCAACTTTCGATTACCGAAGGTAAGAGAAAGTTGTGTGCTGTGAGGCCAATCACACCATCTTTTCCTTTTAAAAAAATAATAACGTAATAAACGACGTGTAAGATGTATAATTAATAAAGTAAAAAAAAAAAGATGGAAATCTTTGTATAAAACAAACAAGAACAACAACAACAAATTAACTTCAATATGACCGTGTAATTGAAGAGAGAGAGAGAGAAAAAACAATAATTAAGAAACAAATCTTATTCAAGATTCAAATTCCAGATAGTTTCAAATAATTAATGTCTGTTGTCTTTTTTCCCTCTTTGTGCGATCTAGGCCATTGATTAAGTTGTAAAATGATTATGATAGGATCTAAAGAAAAAAAAAAAACTTCATTAGCTATTCGAATCAAGGTATTAATAATTATGGTTTTAATTAATTTTACCTGTCAATAGGATCAAAAAGTGAATAAGAGTGTTTTAATTTAAATATTGATTGCTTTTATTAATATAATTGTTATTTTATTCTTTATAAATGATATATTAACGCTATATCTTTCTAATTTGAACGGGACCAAAATTATTATTATTTAAAATTCCTAACGGGATCCCCGTTTATTTACCCGAGTTTCGTCCACGAAGACACACACCTCAAACCCAACCTGCCTCTGGTCGTAGCCATCTACCGGCACCTCGTGAAGTTACATTATTTCCTATCTCTAACTCCTCCTCCTGCTTTCATTTCTGGCTAACGAGCTAATCCTTAGTAAAAGAATTTGATTTTTGTTTTAACTGTGGTTTATTTGTAAAAATTACAACGTTTCGGTCACTCATTCTGTGGCCTTCTTCAGGTAGACTTCAGCTAAGATTATAAAGTTAAATATTTTTCGAGATATATAAATTTGAATAAGATAATAGTATTCGATTCGGACTTAACTAGATATATTTAACAAGAGTGAATTGCGCGACGAACTGCATATAAGGGGAAGTGAGTTTTATTGCTATAGGTCGAGGGTCTCGTGGCCTGGTGCAATGGACAGCACGCCTATGCCCCGGAAAGGCGAAGACTTTGTATAGGACTAGAGCAAACAAAATATGCTTAGTTTACGAAATATATGCGAAAAACTGAAAAAAGTTAAAAATTTTTGAGGTTTTTTTCCTCTCCTACCCCCTTCAAGTAAAGACAGGGTCCTCGAAGTCGAAGACTTAGGATAGACAATCTGGCGTACCCCCAAATAACTTGTAAAAATTTAATTCACTTCGGAATACTTTTTAGGTAAAAAGTCGATAACGACATGACTATTCGTTTTTTCTGATATTTTTCACATTTCGAGAAAATTTGTCCAACCGTATTTCGGTTAGTATTGGGTCTACAAATTCGTTTTATGTACCAAGTTTTAGCAAATCTAATGCTCTACAACTTTGTATTGTGCTATATTTCAGAAAATATGAATAGTTTACGAGATATAAGCAAAAAACTGAAGATTTCTCAAATTTTTGAGGTTTTTGTCCCCCTCCCCTCCCCCCCACACGGTCTTCGAGGTCGAAAACTTAGGAACTCTAGGATAGGCATTCTAGAGTACCCTCAAATAATCAGTAATAATTGCATTCCCTTCGGAATATTTTCCCGGCAAATTGTTATATCGAATGGTCTATATTGTGATTTTCCACTTATTTTTCAGAAAGAGCAATAAATCAAAACCGAAATGCTAATTTGTAAATATCACTAAATCTATAGGTTTTAATGAAAAAATGGTTATTATAAAATCTCAAGAGAATTAAATTTGCTATGAAACGAGCCCAGAATCATCTTTCTACGATACTTGGTTTTCGTTTTATGAAGTAAAAACTGCGAATTTTTTGATAAAATCTCACTTTTTCAAAATTCTAACCCCAATGAGGCACGGGTTATCGTTATCCAATTTAGCTAAAGCTTTGCCAGCATCATTTTCTAGCCAAAAGACAACTTTTACGAGGTTCGGCTGAAAGAAATTAAAAAATTTTGTTTTTTGCGGCCACCCTACTGTATACAGTATATACAATTTTAAAAGAATTTTTTTTCTTCTATAATTAATTTTCACTTTGCTTAGATTTTTTTGTTATCTAGTCTCATTAAAGATCATATTGGAATATAAATAAATAAATAGATGATTAGTTTATTGTTGAAAAAATCAAAAAGCAATCAATCATATTCTTGTTTTTTTTTTTTTTTATTAAGAGAGAAGGGAGAGAGGTATTAAAAAAATGTTAATAAATCAAATATAAGGTATAAAATATATAGAGTAATAAATTACTCGTCCTGGGATTATCATCTCATAAAAAAAAATTCTGATGTGACTATCACAATATTTAATTGATTATATAGGTCATTGATATTTTTTACTTTTTCCTCAAATTGTGATGTGTTGACTCTCTTTTGTTATTATTTTTTGAAATTCCTATCGGGATCCCCGTTTATTTACCTGAGGTGCTTTCGTGTACGAAGACACACACCTCAAACCCAACCGGCCTATGGCCGTAGCCAGCTACCGGCTCCCCGTAAACTTACTGCATTCCCTATCTCTAACTCCTCCTCCTACGTTCGTTTCTAGCTAGTGAACTAATCCTTATTTCTGGTTCCTTTTATCCACCTCTTCTATGCTAGGGAGGATGTTAGTTTGAGGAGGAACTCCCTCAGCACCGGCGTTTAGTAGCCTACTCCTTTAGAGGAATGCATCACTGAGATCTTGACTGAGAGCATCTTTACGTCCCTTCCACAGGACGGGATGTCACAGCAACTCCCTCTCCTGGGGCTGTTGTGGTGAGATCCAATATTCCAAACCAATTGATTTGTTTACATTAAATAAATATTTTTATTTAATGAAAAATCCCACACGACCAGGATTTGAACAGGATCCTCTTGGAGAAACCGACACCCTAGCCCGCTACACCAGCGAGTCCCCTACTCTCTTGGGAATATAAAAACTGAGGTGGGCGCTTTAGGCTGAAAAAGGGTTTTGAGAGAAGGCCGTAGAAGGCGGGTGACGCGACTTGTAAAATTATATATTTCATTCTTTTATTCTATTAGTAGATTTTATAAAATTTCTCTATTATTTACAAATTCGTTTTTATTCTAATATTAAAAAAAAAAAAAAAAGAAATAGTGAAGAAAATTTTAGAATATTCTCTACAGTGGAACCCCCATAATTCGTAGCCTGATTATTCGTATTTCCCGCTAATTGGTACAAGCTTGCCAATTCCCTGAGAAAATCCCGATAACTGATATAAAAACTATCCATTTCAGTCCTCTCGGTTATTGGTATTATTTTTATGTTCGGGGTCACTTAAAAACGTCTTATAATTCATATTTCTAGACTTAAAAAAATCGTTAATTCGTACTGTTTTCAAGAAGGGGAAGGAGATTGAGCTTCTTCTACATATTTTTCCTTTCTATATAGAATCTTCGTTCGTCACTCGTTGAGACCCCAGTTCAGGGAGCGTATATAGAAATTTTTCGGGGGGAGGGGGGGGGGCTGAACTCAAAGATTTTTCTGCGGGAAATTTTTTTTTAAAGAAACTAAATTTTTTCCGCGGGACTATATTTTTTCGCACTGCGGGGCCAATAAAAACGAATTTGTAAATAATAGAAAAATTTTTATCAAATCTATTATAGAATAAAAAAGATAATGAAAGAAATATATAATTTTACAAGTCACGCCGCCAGGGCCGGAACTACGAGATTTTTAGGGGGGGGCAGCAAAATTTAATTTGCCGCCCCCTCCTAAAATTTTCTATACAAAATTCATATCATTTTACCTTTTTTATAGTAAATCTTTCTTTAAGCCGCCCCCTGATATCTGCCGCCCGGGGCACACGCACTCACTGCCCCCCCTCCCCCCTAGATCCGGCCCTGCAACGCCGCTTGCCTTCGACGCCCTTCTCTCAAACCCTTTTAATACAAACTTTTCGGTTAGTCTACAGGGCCCACCTCAGTATTTATATTCCCAAGAGAGTAGAGGACTCGCTGGTGTAGCGGGCTAGGGAGGTGTTGGCTTCTCCAAGATGATCCCTGTTCAAACCGGGAGGGGGCGATCCCCGCTGATGCCTGTATATCCCTATATATGTATATGCATTTCGAAAATTGCGGGTGGGGGCGAGTCCCCCCCCCCCCCCCCCCCCCCTTATATACGCCCCTGCCCCAGATCATACACATATAAAGATTGGAGAGCTCCGCGTTAAAAATTCTGTTTGCATTAAACATTTTTTAATTTTTGTAATCTTGAACTCCGGATATTCGTATTCCCAATAATTCGTACCAAACCGTCGGTCCCGTGACGATACCAATTATCCGGATACTACTGTATTACCATCAAATTTTTTTTTGGTATGTGTGTGTCTGTATTTATGAAAGAGAGAGCTGGCTGGGGATGGTGAATTATATTAATGATTCTATAAATTTTTGAAATCATATCAAATATAATAAATATCAACTGTCATAAAAAAAATATTAATATTGATTTATTTTATATGAATTCACTCCCTAGGGAAGGGAGGGCGGTCAGGATTAGAGTTTTTGTCCTCCAATTTCGCTTCCCTCCCGAGAGACATTTATTATATAAATATCTATTTAAAAAAAAAATTATAATTTATACATTTTATTATCTAATAATAAATATATTATAATAACCTTCAACCCCCCCCCCCCTGTATTAAATTGAGCTTTATTTAAAAATTTATGTATCTATATAGAATGAATCAATTGAAAATAGAACGAACGGTATTTAGATTAGTTAATAAATCATTTAAAAATATGGACATGTTAAAAAAATATATATTTTCGATGGAAAAAAATTAAAGATTTTTTTTTTTGATATTAGACAGAAATAAATAATAGGAATGGAAAAGTCGACTCTTAGTCTCTCTGTGAGTCAAGAATCGATCTTTTACAGAAAATAATCGACTTTTTAGAATCGAGTTGAAACTCTTTCAAGTCGATTAGAATCTCGCTGGGCGACTTCGGCTTTTTTCTTACAACGTAACTCAAAAAGTTATAAGAATTTTGGGATGAAAATAATTTTCCTGTAATCCCTAGAAGGTCATCTTTAAACATAAAATTTCGTTTCAAAATTCCAATGGGAAGTTGCCCAAATAGAGCGTGACAGTCAGACAGACGGACATTAGCAAATTATATATATAGATTATATTCATAAGTGATTATTGGGACAGGAAGTTATAATTTTTTTAATGACTTAATAAAAAATTAAGGAAATTAATTTTTTTTTTAATCAAGCAAATACAGCAAACCTTCTGTCCCTATAATTTTAAATTTTTTCGCGCCGGAGTCCCGGGTTCGCTTCCCGTCTCAAGCGAGAAAAATTTATTTAATTTGATTTGACTACAAATCATTTGAAATAAATAGGGATGGGGTCTAACCCGTATATGCTTTTATAATCATAATATATAATATCATATATAAAGTATTTCATTGTTAAAAGATCAATGAAAATCATCCAAATGCATTAAATGATTAGCTATCATTCTGACATCTCTGGGCACATTTTCGTAATAGGTGTTTTTTGGCTTATTTTTTATGATACACAACGCCCTCTTCTCGGGAAAAACATGCGTAACATCTACACTACTGAACCCCCTTAATAAAATGTTTAAATACTTAATAATACTGTACTTATATTAAAAATAAATAAATATATTTCATATTTACTGAGTATCTCCTAAGCACGACTTATAGAGTTTTTAAATAGTCGACTTTCAGAAAAAATTAATCGATTTGAAAAATATCAAGTCGATTCCAAAATCGAAAATCGACTTTTCCAACCCTAATAAGTAATAATCTTTAGAAAGACTGGCACTGCAGCAATTAATCGAAAAATCTAATTTGTTATTTGGAACCTTCCAGAAAGCAAAAACAATTTCATGCCACACATGCTAAATGAAATTTCTAGGTTAAAATATTCAAGAAAATTAAATTTTTGATGATCGCTAACTTTCTTTTAATGATAAGGAAGGAAAATAATTTTTTTTTCCTTTTCTCTTCTACCAGGCTTAATATCTAAATGAGAAATGATTGATTCAAGATGTTTGAATACAATTTAATTTTCGAATCAATAGAAGATTAATTACTCGATGCCCTTTAGAAAAAAAAAATTCCAAAAGCAATTAGGTTGAAAACTTTTTTTTTTTTTCAAAGAAGTTGCGATAAATGAAGAAAAAAATATGCCTCATTTCATTTAACGAGAGAAAAGGAATGGGAAATTATTTAATTTGTATTTATTTTTATTTCGTTATTAATAATTATGAATTTTCATCCATTAAAAGAGTAATTAATTGAATGTTTAACGACACACGAAAATATACTTGAATTGATCATTCTATTCCATTAACAAGCTCCCCTTCCCCAAAACCTTCAATCTTCAGACTTTCAAGTCTAATCTCAACAGGCGTCTTCTCAGTTCCCGCAGTTGAGTTCCCCTTTTATGCTTCTACTTTTATTTTAACTATATTCCTTCTGGTTGCATGTGACCACTAGTCATTATAGGTCTTCGGACCTTAAGCACCCATTCAAAAAAAAAAAAAAAAAAAAAAAAAAAAAAGTAGTCATCAGGGTTGTTCGGTAAAAACCACTGGTTTAAACCGGTTTTGACCGTCCTGGTTTTAATCCAATTTCGACCAGTTGATTTTATTCAATTCAATTTTTTCATTTAATTTTGATTCAGCACTGTGTCCCGAGTAAAAATGAAAAAAATAAAATAAAAATCGATTTTTGACGAATTGAGAAATTTTAAAAAATTTTGAGCACCCTTAAATTTTTTTTTTTTAGCTCAGGTCTGCATAGTGAACCTTTAAGGACACATGATATTATTTTATTTTTAAAAGAAATTGAACTTTTTAAATATATATTAACTTTTTTGATATTTTCTGTTTTATATATAAACTTTTTTGATATTTGTATTATATGTAGCGCGAATAACCCCCGCTGTTGAAGCGCTCTAAAACAATAAAAAAAAGGACACACAGGGATACACACGCCCGCACCAGGGACACACACATTAGATCGAAAGTGCCAGAAGAAAAATGTGTGTCCCTGGTGCGGGCATGTATCCCTGTGTGTCCCTCAAGGTCCACTATGTAGATCTGCTGCGGGCGTGTGGATCCCTCGATCATTTTTACTCCGGGTGAAGATTTTATAAAATTAATTCAAGTAATTAAATGGGATATTAATAAAAAAAAAATTGATTTCAAGTGTTTTAATGTATTGTCAGAAATCAAATGTATCCAGACACCTAAAAGCTTATTTTCATGCCCTTGGGGGGTGCCTAACTTAAATATAAGATTTCAACCTCCTAGCTCAATTCCTTCATTCTATAAAATGAAAGCACACAGACACACACACACACACACACAGACCATGTCGCGAAAAGCACTTTTTTGGATTCAGGGGACCTTAAAACGTGAAGATCCATCAAAATCCCGACATCGAATTTTTGACATGAATATAATACTTTCTCTCTATATATATTAACATATATAGAGGTAAGAGAGAGTAAAAATTGGAAATTATTTTCAAACAGAAGATTAGAAAAATTAAAATTATTTTAATTTACAAGGTGTAGATACTGTTCTGAAAGGATTATGCAGATCTAAACAGGTGCAAGCTCTTTCCCCGAAGCCTTCATCCTTTTAAGGCATGTCGACATACCGTTCATCATCTCGCCTATATAAACAAACAAGCGCAATTAGTTTAGCAAATAGACAAACAAACGAACCCTACCGAGAACCGCGACTTGGAGTTGCACAAGATATTCCCCCATTTCTCAACAGGAAACAGTCAAAGTGTGGTGGACAGACAGAAAACGTAACTCCACCACCCCTCAAACAACAAACTAGTAAAAACTACTAGGCGTTGTTGCTATTTGGATTGTTTCACACTCTTACTTTCTGCTAGCATCTCGTATCTCTGTGAGTCGACAACTTGTTCCCCAAACTCACTCTCTCTCTCTCTCTCAAATCCCATGCGTGTAAATATCATTAGCTTTGTCATTAGTCCACATTACCTTTGTAAATACCCCAAGAAATAAAAATAGAAGCCAGACCCCCTGATTCTAGGGATGGAAAAGTCGAGAAACTCGAATAAAAATCGACTTGACTGACTTTTTCTGTTTTTAGAATCGAGTTGAAACTCTTTCAAGTCGATTAGAATCGATTCTCACTTGACGACTTTCTTACCATACTCAATATCCGATGGTAATATAGTTTGTAACGTTTTCATTGATTGACTTTCATCTTCTTTTGAAACCCACACATAACACACCAATCATCACGATCGATTAGTCAAGGTATGCTATGTGGCATTCTTAATTCCTCAATTTTAGTGTTTTATTTTGATACTCAATTTTCATATTTTATTTTAATGTTCGGTGCCATATCACGGGCAATTTCTGGATAGAATATTCTTTTATCAAGGACGGATCCAGAGGAGTTTCTCGGGGAGAGAGGGGGGGGGTAATCTGGTGTGACTGGTCGCACAGCACACAATCTTTTCTTAATTTCGGTAATTTAAAGGCGCATTCTGTACTTGTTTGCCAGAATATAAATACAAATCAAAATTTTAAGTATTAACATTTAAAATTTTACATTAAAAATAAATTTTTTTGCGAAAAAAAGTATTTTTTTAATCTCGGTTGGGGGGGGGGTAATTACCCTTTTACCCCCCCCCCCCTCTTGTATCCGCCCTTGTCTTTTATAAAAATATTGAAAACAATTTTTGTGTGTTGTATTTAATAATATGTTTAAATACTTAATAAATCTTATATTAAATAGATATAATAATAAATAGATATAATAATATTAAATAAATATAATAAAAAATAGAATAAATAGATATATTTAATGTATAATATCTATATATATAATAGCAGTGTGTCCGTCCGTCTGTCTGTCACTAGACGCGAAGCCCGCCGAAGACGGGCAGCGCGGCTAGTAGGTCTATATAATAGAGTAACTTCTAAGCACGAGTTATAGAGTTTTTAAAAAGCCGAGAAGTCGACTTTCAGAAAAATGATTAATCGATTCCGAGAATAGAAAAATATCAAGTCGATTCCAAAATCGAAAATCGACTTTTCGTGCGCCATTTCCATAGTTTATTTAAGTAAGAACCAAAGAGAACTTGGGCACCTTTTCACCTTTATGTTTTTGGTCAGATATCTCTTTTCTTCAAAGGTCATTTCAGATATATTATTTAAATATATTTTCAATAAAATATAAAAAAAATAAATAAAATTAACATTTAAATTATTCTTTTTTTTTTAATATAATACTAACTCATCTAAATTGCCTTTTTAAATGAAGCTTTAGTATGTTAATTTCAATTAATATCATCCAACGCGTATATATAATATTTTCAAAATTATTCATGGAAAGAAAAAAAAAAAACGTCATTCAGTGATTATTATATAAATTCATTGACTAGTCACAATTTGAAACACAATTTATTTGATAATCAATGAAGATAATATCTTCTTGACATGAATGATTATATCAGTGTATGTGGGCGGGGGATGTGGATAGACAGACATATGCTCCCAGGCTCAATCTATGCTAATGGTTCATCTGCATTGCAAAATAAATGCATAGGGGGAACCTATTATACTATGTGGAGAGTATTGAAATCAAAGAGTCTGTGCAAGTGCATAAAAAAAAAATTTCAATAAATAATAAAATTATTCTCTAATACCATTAAAACATTCATTAATACACTTGTGAAAATTGCTACAGCCTCAGAAAAAATGAGCCAACCCACCTTCAAATGAACGATTCGTAATTTATTTACAAATAGACCATTAATTCGACCCTGTTATGCAATGGTGTGTCAAAGACCAATCATGGAGTTTTGAGAAAATCAACATTAAAGTTTTTTGTTTTCATTGGATTATATTTAATTTTTGTTGTCAATTGTGCAATTAACATTAAATATAAATTTTTTAAGACATATTTCATAAAAAATAATATTAATTAAAGCATTTGAAACAATATTCCGTGCTTAACTCAATTTTGAATTTTTTGATCTTTGACACACCATTGCATAACAGGGTCCAATTATGACTGGTCACCAGTGGCGGATCCAGAGAAGTTTCTCGGAAGGGGGGTAATCTGGTGTGACTGGTCACACAGCACACAATTTACTCTTAATTTCGATAATTTAAAGGTGCATTCTCTACTTGTTTGCCAGAATATAAATACAAATCAAATTTTGAAGTATTAATTTTTAAAATTTTACATTAAAAATAAATTTTTTTTCGAAAAGTTTTTTTTTTTTTCAAATCTTGGGGGAGGGTGGGTAATTACACCCCCTTTACCCCCCTGTATCCGCCCTTGCTGGCCACACAGCAACAACTTTCTCTTGCCTCTGGTAACTGAAAGTTGAGTTCAGTGCTTGTCACGCCAGACTTTTTGTGTCGAGATATACCTACTGTATTTAGTTTCCGCCGATATATTAGAATTCAGGATAAATATAAAAAAATGATTAAATTTATAAACATAGAAAAGTATTTATCTTTACAAACATTTTGAGGACAAAATGAGAATATACATTTTAAAGAGCATCTAAAAAATAATTGATTTTTTGAATTTTAATCAAAATAGTTGAACTCAATTTTGAGAAAATCGAAAAAAACTGAGAGTACATAGTTAGCCGATTTTGTTCAAAAGCTTCCTGTCACGTCCAGGGGGCTACCTAACTTAAATATCACACGTTTTGAGGTCCCCTGAGTCCGAATAAGTGGTTTTTGCAACATGGTCTGTCTGTGTGTCTGTGAACAAAATATCTCAAGAAAAATTCCCTTTAACGATTTTGATTGAAATTCAAAAATCTATTATTTTTTAGATGCTCTTTAAAATGCATATTCTCATTTTACTCTCAAAATTGTTTGAAGATCACTTTACTCTTGTACTTAAATATTTTCCCATCTTGAATTCTATTATATTGGCGGACTCAAAAAATCTGGTGTGACAAGCACAGACCATAACTTTCGATTACCGAAGGTTAAGAGAAAGTTTTTGTGCTGTGCGACCAGTCACACCAGATTTTTTATAATTATAACTAACCGCACCGAAAAGACTATTTCTCTCGCCGTCCAAATAAAATTTGTCTAAATTTCAACCCAACAAACATAAACCATTGTTATTTGTAATAAATTTTCAAATTTTGTAATTTGTATCAATTACACAAAACTATTTTAAAATCGGTTCAAAACCATTCCATATATGGTATAAATACTGAGGATCCAAATA
Organism: Euborellia annulipes; assembly: GCA_023213315.1. Lineage (NCBI taxonomy): Eukaryota > Metazoa > Arthropoda > Insecta > Dermaptera > Anisolabididae > Euborellia > Euborellia annulipes. Next base: position 16,800 of record JAKCPI010021639.1, read on the forward strand.
AACGCTAATATAGAAAAAAATATATATAGCAATGTCTAACTTTATTGATGATGATTATCCTATATATAGATATATCAGCGTTTTTTGGAACATATTGCAAATGAGATAGGGATATGAGAGAGAGAGAATGCAATATTAAAAGGCTCTATGCTAATTCGTGCTTGCGAATTAAATTTTCGTTTTAACTGCCGAAACATGAAAACATTAATACACAACTCAAATGGCTGATACCCTATATATCCTCTATATAGTATATATATAGGGATGCATTTATGGAAAACATTCAATTCTACTCAGTGACCTAATGCTAACAATAAAATATTAATATATGCCTTGGACGTTTCATTATAAGTGTAATATAAAATTTTATTAGAATACCCTACCTCTCCCTATTTTAATAAAAATTATGAAAAATGGTTTAATAAATAATTTATTAGTAATCTTGGTAACTTTTATTTAGGCCTATATTCTTTTTACATGGATATTAGGAATTTTATTAGAGAAAAATTTAATTATTCGCATTACGTGTTTAGTATCTTTAATAAGCTACTAACTGAGTATATTATGACGTAGACAGAGAAGTAAAACGTAGCAGGAATTGTAGGTTTTAGAGAATCAATCACCTATCCCAGGGTGGTGCAACTCACAAGATTTGACAGTTTCGAAATTGACTCACACACGTTTGCCCATACACGCACGACGCACCTCATCGCTATTGTCACCTTACGTTTGAAGAACATCCGCTTGGGCGCGATAGTGTTAATTGTATTCGGAACATATGATTTCGAACCAGTTTAGAAAAGGATCTAACATTCGGCCAAAATAATAGCGTCATAGTTGTTTACCTCAGTGAATATGTCGAGTTTCGTTCCAAGTAAAACGGCATTCGTTCCTTTTTTCATTTCATCAAAAGAAAAAAGCAGCTGAAGCTCATAGGTTGCTGGTAGAAACTTACGGGGAACATGCTCTAGTGATTAGAACATGTGAGACATGGTTTCGTCAATTTAAAAGTGGAGATTTCGAGTGTAGTGTGGTGTACTACGAGTTATTAATACCTGGTGAAACGGCAACAAATTATCATGCGTTGATCGAAAAAGGGCCGGAATGGGCCCGAAGACATGGCAAAGTTATCTTGCAACATGACAATGCGCTCTCTCATACCGCTAAACTGGTGAAGGACACATTAAAAGCACTTAATTGGGAAATATTATCGTATCCGCCGTACTCATCAGACCTCGCCTTTTCGCATCGGTGGGACACTCACTTGCAGATTCTCTGAAAATTAAAGGGGTTCAGGAGCGACGTCTAAACGTATTTAAAAAAAAAAAACTTGACTATTATAAGGAATTTTTCAATGCGGTTTTTTTTATTGAATTAAATTCATAAGAGATTATTGGGACATCGAGCTATAATTGTTTTAATGACTTATTAAAAAATTATCGTAATTAATTTTTTTGTTATCAAGCAAATACCAAAAAACAATCTGTCCCAATAATCTTTAATTTTTTAAAAATTTAAAAATGAAATAATTAATTATTAT
>JAKCPI010021640.1:0-12417 GCA_023213315.1 Euborellia annulipes
AAGGCATTTATGCGCCTTTGAGGATTTAGTCCAATAACAGAAAGAAAATATCATTTTATTGGTTGGTTGCTCTTTATTTATTTATTTTTTTTTTTTTAATGTATTTTAAGGCTTTTTAAAAACGTATTTACTACGGTGTCCTAGAAATGAAAAATTCTAAAATTGTTTATTATTTTTTATAATGTTTTTTATATTTCCATTCACATTTGAGTAAATTTTGCTTTTATTGTCCCAAATTGGTTTATAAATTGACATGATTATTTTTAACTTTGCCCACCATCCATAGGTTGGACAGGTAAAGTTAATGTAATCGTAAAAAAAATCGAAATTTTTCTGAAGCTGTCAAACTGCGTTTTGAGGTCCCCTGAATCCTTTTAAGTAATTTTTGGAATGATGTCTGTGGTAATTTTTTCACACAAACAAGCTGTGCACGCTCGTTCGCCAAGCCATTAAAGATCCTGCAAAAAGAAAATATCTATTTTTCTTACTGATGTCAACAACACCTGACTTCCGGAAGTAACTTCCTTTTTATCCTAATTTGAATGTAATTTTTTTCGTCAACGAACACTCAAAAACAATTCATTCAATTGTTTTGAAATTTTGCACCCATAAACTAGGGGTAGAGGCCAAGAACTGAAAAGCTTTTGGTAAACATCGGACCATTAGGGGGCTCTAGGAGGGGGGGAAATATTTTTTTCTTGAATAGTGGATGGGCAAAGTTGTGCGCTCGGCTTAGTCCGACCCTTGATGAGATGATGAGTTGTTCTGGGGCTTCTCTTTGCACTGCGACCTTCTAGATCAGATCTATTGTGCTCCCCCGTTCTAGGAATGGTTCGAATTCGGGTGATGTTTTACCCCTGAATTCCTATGTCCATCCCTCAGGCCCTAAGTGCCTGGAATTGGAGGGGATGTGTACTCCCTTTTGCTCCAGCAGAGACGTTCGACTTTGGTTGAATTTTTTTCGGCAAGTTGGGTTCGAACTCGAGTGGCATTTTACCTCGTATTACTAAGCCTCAGCTTATCCGATAAGCCACGCTCGCCTCTAGTTCGACCCTTTATTGATAATAATTTAAAAAGTAAAGCAATTTGACATCATATTATAGATTATATAAGAAAACATTTATAATAAGAAATCTTTTTTTCATTTAAATTTTATTAATTGATTTCTATTTATGTGAAAACTTTTACATATTAATGTTCAAATGTAACTCTAATTGTATATAAAAAATTTTAGGCCTGAGGATGGCTTGATGGAACCGCCGAAACTCGGAAACATGCGCAAACGGTCGCCTCAGATAATAAAGAAAGAAAAAATTATTTTTCTTTAACATACTCAACTGCGGGAACTGAGAAGATGCCTGTTGAGATTAGACTTGAAGATTGTAGGTTTTGGGGAAGATAGACACAGGGAGCTTTCTCCAATCGCGGGACAAAGGAAGATTGGAATTGACTAATTCTGTTAGTTGAGAGATGAACAGCATAGGGATGCTAAGACGATGCATATGTTGAATTGGGTAGGATAATTGATTTTAATTCGGCAGAACATTGACCACGGTAATACATGTAGGAGAGAGAGTGCTATCTAGTATCTAGTATTCTATCATCTAGTGACTGTAAGGATGGTTTGAAAGAGCTTTTTTATGGTTTGTTTGTTGTTAAAATGAATGTCATTGAATAAAATTTTAGAACCGCCCAATTATCCAAAATTTCTAAGTCCCCTCCCAAGAAAAAATTCCTGGCCTCTCCCCTCCCCCCTCCAAATTAACTACCGATTACTACTTACTAATTTCAATTAACTACCAATTAATTTTGGCTACAAATGTTGAGAAGAGATCAAACTTTCTTTTCCATCCAAATGCGCCAACTTTTCCGAATTCAAATCTTGGTGCCAAACTCTATTTTCATCTTTATAGAATTATTATCGATACAAAATTATAATTAAATATTAGCGCCAAAGAGAATTGTGAGATTGATCAAGTCTTAATTTCGTTATCATTTATTGGTCACGTGCTTTGTTTTTTTTTTTTTTTTGTTTTTTTGTTTTTTTCTTTTCCCTTTAGACGTCGTTCAGATAGATCTCTAATAGGCAGTGAGTTGTTGGTGATTGTGGATGCAACTCCCCTCGTTTCTTTCCGATGATGAATTAATAGACGAAATTAACACGAAACATGTCACATGCAGCAGCTGCAATGTTGAAACGAGTTAGCCTTTTATATGGTCAGTTCTTTTTCTCTCTCTCACTCACTCAGTTAACGCTAACGTCATTTACTTAATCTTATTTAAATTGGTTCTTATCATTTAGTGGAAATTATTCCATCCTTTTGAGATTATCTTTAAAAAAAAAAAAAAAAGATCAATTCGATTTGTCATTTAACAGTCGAAGGTACAAAATTTGTGTCTTGTCTACAAAATGGGATTACTGAACAAAGAGATGTTTCGGTCACAAATGGTGATCTTTTTCCATATGTGCGCGAATAGTTGCTGTTATCTCATCTGAGTAATGCAATAGATTTGGTGCTATCAGATGAGATAACAAGCAGCAACTGCAAAAAGATCTCAAGTCACGATTTGTGACCAAAACGTCACGTCAGCCATGCCCGTTTCACAGACATCTATCTCTACGCCAGGGGGCGAGCGTGGCTTATCGGATAAGCTGAGGCTTAGTAATACGAGGTAAAATGTCACTCGAGTTCGAACCCAACTTGCCGAAAAAAATTCAACCAAAGTCGAACGTCTCTGCTGGAGCAAAAGGGAGTACACATCCCCTCCAATTCCAGGCACCTAGGGCCTGAGGGATGGACATAGGAATTCAGGGGTAAAACATCACCCGAATTCGAACCATTCCTAGAACGGGGCAGCACAATAGATCTGATCTAGAAGGTCGCAGTGCAAAGAGAAGCCCCCAGAACTACTAATCAATCAAAATCTCTACGCCAAGAATCGAATGAATATTTGATGGCACAAGAGATGAAACAAATAAAGGGGAGGTCAGCCTTAGTTCGAGTAATTCTTATTCGTCGTCAGAGAATCTGGTGTGACCGCACTTGCACACTCAGAAGAAAACGCAGCCAGAATTTTTTTCGTTATTTCTAACAGCTGACGTTTCGGCCTTGGTCAAAGACATCTTCGGAGCTATAAACAACGAAACATTTTTAATGGGACAAGAAGAAAAAAGCCTCTAGACTCAATTCATTTATCTACGTTATTTCTCAAATGAAAATTATAAATTTTGCTGCACGTCTAAATGACCTCCGATTGGGCTGAAACTTAAAATTTATATGCATATTTGTAAGGGGTGTCGCCCTAAAAACTTTTTGAAAATGCAAGATAAGAGCCGTTTTAGAGCAAAACAAATATCTCTCTGATGGGGGCAAAACTGAAAAGATTTCGCGCAAAACGTCGGCAATCGTAATAAAATTGATTAAATTTTTGTCTGATTTCTTTCCTGGCTGCCATCCTACTCATATCTTCTAATAGTTCAGCCATCATCTCAATATTAAATAAAAATTATTTTATTTTAATTTTTAACGTAGTCTCCTTTGAGCTCTATACACTTACTTTCTCCAACGTTTCTCCAATTTTTTTATCCCTTCCTCTCGATCATCGTTGGAGTCAAATCTCTTTCCACCTACCGAGTCACTCGGGGCTAAATCCGGAGAATAGGGCGGATAAGGGAGCAATTCGTATCGATTTTTGACATGGAAACTGAAAATTCTTCTCAAATCACGAGGTAGTCTGCTATTAATGGATGTCAAACAAAAACTAAAAGAGCCAGCTGGTTCAAATTTCGACAGGAGTCAGCTGATAGTTGCCTGCTGACAGGAGCAGTGTTGCCATTTCAGTTGAGAGGCGGGAAATTCAAAAAGTCACGGACTTATTGACCTGCCCTCGTATAATCGATTATTTTTTTTTTTAGATGAATAAGGTTCGATTAATAAATAGTGACAACCAGTGTTATCACTCATGAATGTGAAGAAGTTTCACTTCTCTTGAGCATAGTAGAAATACTTTAGATTTTCCTAGACCGTAAATTTAACATGTATTTATTTTAACAAAATTCAAAATCACAGGTCGGATTTGGCAGAGTTTTGAGACCCCTGACGAAATTTAAAAGAAATTTTTTTCGTTTTTTACTATTTTATTTCTCCTCTCTTTTTTCGCCTCACCTCCCCCCCTCCCCCTTAAATTCATTCATAGGAGGAATATAATATTTAAGATATTAAATTACATGATGACGTCAAAAAGCTCTTATCCTGTTATCGCAAAGCACTTGACTCATTACAGCTCTCCGTGATGACCTTTTAGCTTCCCTCTTAGAGAGCTCTATCAAAAAAAAAAAAAATGAAAAAAAAAAAACATTTTGGAGTTTGGAAGAATAAAACCAGCGTTGTCGAACACCTTTACACTTTTATTCAAGCAGACGTTTCGGTAACCATAACGGTTGCCATCCTCAATGCCAATGAAAGTTTTTCAAAAGTGTTCCTGTCATATATAATAAGGTTGTATGGTATAGGAAGCATCAGCCTGGATATATTAAATACTAATTAAATAATATTAAAATTAATTACTTGCCGAGCGCTCCAGGCTGATGCTTCCTATACCATCCAACCTTATTATATATGACAGGAACACTTTTGAAAAACTTTCATTGGCACTGAGGATGGCAACCGTTATGGTTACCGAAACGTCTGCTTGAATAAAAGTGTAAAGGTGTTCGACAACGCTGGTTTTATTCTTCCCAACTCTAATCTCACATACCCAGCATACAACTTAATTTACAAAAAAACATTTTATTTATTTGAAATTCAATATTTATTAACATACACACACACACGTGTAATTTGTTTAAAGTGACTTGTGTAATCTGCTAGATTCCGTAATAAAGAATGAATTTATTAATAAAATTGCATTAATCGGGAATTTAATTATTTTAATTCTCTTAGCTCTGCAAATACTCCCCTTTAAGGGGAACTCTGAGAAAGAGATAGCAAGTAAATAGCGTCTAGGCACTTAAGAAAAAAGAATCCTAGATTAAATTAAATAGGATTTCTGTTTGAGATAAAAATTGAATCATCTGGGGCTTAAAAAACTTACATTTAATTTGCTAAATAAGAAATACTATTGAGTGAGACAAAATCAGGGAAGAAATTGACATTCTATTTCTCTTTCCGAGATATTCTAATTATTCAATTTGAATTGTTTTTAAAAGTCAGAAGAAACTTCTATAAAACATTCTTTATCAATATGCTTATTAAAGTTTAACATAAGGTACAAACTATTCTGGTATCTCGAGATTTTAAAAGTCGATCTCATCCCTGGCGTTCAACAGTCTTCTTCTTCAGGGCCATCCATCCAGATGTTGGCATTGCTTATCGCCAATGATCTTGGTGGCTGTTCTTTCCTCTTGCAGGCCGGCCAATTAATTGTTTATTTGTCAGAGGTTATTTATTAAATTTTCTTCAAGAGCACAACTCTAATTTTTTTTTTTTTTTTTTTTTTGAATATAGGCCTACATTTTACAGGACGATATTTTGTAATAAAAAACCTTTATTAGTTTCTCTTACCTATATAGAGAGATCTTCAATGCAGTGAGAGTTATAGGTGGTTTCTTTTCACGGTCGGTTGACGGATGTTGGGTCGGGTTTTAGTAAATAATTAAATTATTTTTAGAGGTATATGTTTATTTTTCAATGGTTTACGATTTTGACCAATTTCAATCGTTTCGGCTTATAGCCTTCTTCAGAACCTGAATTAAAAAATAACAGAGACATCTTAACTTTAAGTATATAGAGAGAAAGTATTGTTTTCTATTTTTTCTAGTTTCAAATTTAAATATTAAATAATAGGCTAGTGTCGCCGCTCTGGTGGCCATTTAGTGAGTTAAGCATTCATTGTTTGACATTTGTAAGCATTTTACTCGGGAGAAAATGAAGTTTCTGAATGTATAAGAAAAAATTATAGTAAGTATATGTAAGAAAAAAATATTGCCCTCCCCCCCCTAATGGTTCAAAAGCTTTTCAGTTCTTGGCCTCTATCTCTAGTTTGTGTGCAAAATTGAATAAATAGTTTTTCAGTTTTCGTTGACGAAAAAAATTAACACACACATAGACAGATATCATTTTTAATATGATATAAATATTAAAAATGTAAGTAATATTTTTCGAGTATTATAAATTATTAAAATATAAATAAAATATTCAATTTGATGATTGTTGTAGATAATTAAACAATTAAATCTTTGTTAAGAAATCGATAATTGTTTATAACCAAAAAATAACCTTTTTGTTGGTAGAAATATCAAAATTTTATTAGCATCAGACAATTGAATCGTTATTTTTTATATTTGTTGCATTTAATCCCGGGTTTTCTCTTTATAGTTAGGTTAATACGTGGGATATTAAAATTTATTTATTTTCATAAACTACGCATTAAAGAAAAAAAGAAAAAAAAAGGTAGCACTATTTTTAAAAAGACATTGTGACCAGTCGTTGATATAAAATGATTGCTTTTATTAAGTGGTTTATTTAGACTCAATTGTTTTGATTTGCCAACAGGGTCGAGTGGCTCGCGAATGAATGGCTGGCAAGTGGACGATATTGCCGACAACCTCGCAGCCGATCTTGATGGGCTTGGAGTTGATCTTTCAGCAGCTGCAGCCTCCTACAGGTAGTGCCTGCCTTCATCTCACCTTCATCTTTTACACCTCATTGCCTTCCCAATATTATTCTTTATAATGTTATAAAATACTTTTCTTCTCAAATACCTTAAATCATGAAAATAAAGATTAAATTTTATCTGCAACTCGTCACCAGAACAAGTCTTTCTCATAAAAGATAGAAAAGTGAAATAAAATAAAATTTAATTCAGTAAAATAATATTATTAAACAATGTATTCAAACATATAATTAATTTTAATCAAAAAAAGGAGCTGCCCGAAATAAAACCAGGCATTTCATTGTGCTGTCCTGCTTCTTGATAGATCCTTAGTTCGAATTCGGGCTGATTTTAAGTTTTTTTGCTATAAATAATTGAATTAGATATTATATTCTTTTCTATTTGGAGACGAAAAGCGTACATGTCTTAGGTAATTTGTACGAAATATTTGATATTTGACTTGATAAATAAATAATTAGTACGAGAAAATTCTTAATCCATTACATTGTGGAAGTTTACTCGTCGATCCCATTGATTTTGGTCAGGAGTTAATTATATTGTAGCAGGGAATTGCAGCTATGTTATTTTGTTTATTAGTCACTTCAAACCGACTTTTCGGCCAGATATACGACCATCCTCAACAAAACTCCTCAAAAAATGGAATGGCTCAATTGTGTACAATATTCCTTTTAGATTAGATTAGACAATCTATCCTTGACTCTCATAACCTTTGGTGACACGCTTCAGCTCTGAGAATGGTCGTGTATCTGACCGAAACGTCAGCTTGGAGTGACTAATAGACGAAATAAACATAGCTGCAATCGCTCTTTTCTTTATTTCTTATTACAAGATCTCCTCAGCTATCCACCTCACTCTAATAGTTAATTATATTGTTTCACTCGAGTCCCCAAATGAGGTTCAAAATATTCCTGAAAGATTTCTTACTCATTGGGATCTCTTTTTACTTTCTCTTATTTTGAAAATAATAGCCTAATTATTAAATTTCTCAAATGAGAAATAATACAAATTGTTAATTATAGTTAGGAAGAGGCAGCCAAATGAAAAGAGCCTCTATTATTAAATAAACTCTTTATTCAGGACGTTTCGGCATATATTACTGTGCCATCATCAGCCTTTCAAGAGGGATGGCACAGTTAATCAATGCACTTAATAATTACAAATTGTTATTTATTAAAATTTGTTTCCTTTGGTATTTATAAAACATTTGACGTAGAATTTTCCCTAAAATTCATTTAAGCAGTCAAAAACGAAACAATAAGAGAGACAGTGCTCGGTGCAATCCGTTCATTGTGAAAATGCGTAACATTTAACATGTTAAACATGCTTCTTTTTTTATTTGCTCTGAAAATGAATTCCTCGTTTCTTATCAGTGTTCCTGTTTTATTTATTAGGTTAACTGATAGCAATCGGCCAAGTAGTTTATTTTATTTTTTTTTTTAATGCCTGAATGAGGTTAAAAAATAGGCTTGTGTAGTAATTGTGAGTTTATTTCTTATCTGGCTGGCTTCTTTTTTCTTCGATTGCATCTAATTCTAAGAGGCCGACCCTGAAATATGGATTAAAGACAAGAGAGAAGAAGGAAAACTTCTTATGCACTTATTAGGGGAGTGAAGATTTTTTTTTTAATAAAATCTTGTTCTCTAAATCGGGGCCGGTTTTAGACATAGCGCTCCTCAGAAAATAAAAATGTATTTTTTAATTTTTTGAAACAATTTCTGCTTGTGAGTAAAGAAGTACTTTAGCAATCGACGTTTTGCGCTCTTCCTCGCGACAGTCTAGTTAGTGTCATTTACGTATTACAGGTGTTAGAAAATGAGCCCATCATTTTTTGACATCAATATACTCATAGGCGCCGGAACTGGGGGGGGGTGCAAGGGTACATTGCCCCCCCCCTGGCATCCTATAGGGGGGGGGGGCAGAGGGGACAATATGTCTTCTTTTATTTCATTTATTTTGAAAAATGATACATTTTTACTTTTGAAAAATAAAATCTTTTAAATTAAAAAAATTTTAAAGAGTAAGAAATTCATTTTTTTCCAAAATCTCTATACCTATATATAAGAGAGAACTGACTGACTGACTGATTGGCATACAATCATCGCACAGCCTAAACTGTAAGGCCTAGAAAGTTGAAATTTGGCATGTAGATTACATTTGGGCCCTAGGCGTCATTTAAGAAGCGATTTTTCGAAATTCCAATTTTAAGGGCCCCAAATGGTCATTTATGGGTAAAATTTTGACTTTACAATAATTTCTAAACCAAAAAGATATCAATTTGGTTTCTTCGCTAAAACCTTCTTTAGATAAATATCTAAATTCGTTGTTTCAGGGTTTTTTTGAAATTCGGCCCCTAAGTACCCCAAATCGCCAATTTAGGGAAAAACAATATATTTAAGGGTAAAATTTTGATCTTCATTAATTTCTAAACCATAAGAGGTATCAATTTGGTTTCTTCACTAAAACCTTCCTTAGATAAGCAATATATAGATAGGCCTACTTGATAGAATTGGTAATTTGAAAAATCTGGTGTGTCTGATCGCACATCACACAACTTTCTCTTACTTCTGTGCTTGTCACACCAGATTTTTTGTGTCGACATCTATATTTAGTTTCCACCGATATATTAAAATTCAAGATGTAAAATGATATATAAGCATGGGATAATTTTTACTTTCTATTACCCTATATATAGAGAGAGAAAGTATTCGATTCATGTCAAATATTCGAGATTTTGATGGATATATACGTTTTATTATATTTTGTTACCATGGCAACCATTTCTCTTATCTTTCCTATGAAATACAAGAGTAAAGTGTGCTTCAAAATATTTCAATGCCAAAATGAGAATATACATTTTAAAGAGGATCTAAAAAATAATTGATAATAATAATAATAATAATAATAATTGATTTTTGAATTTTAATCAAAATTGTTTTAAGAAAACCGCAAAAAACTGAAAAAAGTGCATCAGTAAAGTACTAGTACTCTTTGGCCGATTTTATTTAAAAGCTTCGTGTTACGTCCCATGGGGGTGCCTAACTTAAATATAAAATTTCAACCACCTAGCTCTTTTCGTTCTTGAGATATTTTGTTCACAGACACACAGACACATGTCGCGAAATCCACTTTTTTGGATTCAGGGGACGTTAAAACGTGTATATCCATCAAAATCTAGACATCGAATTTTTGACACTGAATCCAATACTTTCTCTATATATTAACACATATAGGTAAGAGAAAGTAAAAATGTGCTAACAGCAGCCGAATTGCACACAGTGTAAAGGTAAAAGAAAGAACGTTTGTGTTACGTTAGGTAAACATAAAGGTGTCCAAAATGGATCTAAAAATTAATTTTTTTTTATCATAATGAAAGAATTCAGAACGTTTTTGCTCTCGATGCCCGAGCTGCGTTGTGTATTTGCTTAAACGTCCACCCTTTAATTCTTTCCTCATTATTCCAAAAAATGATTTTTGGCATCTGAAATTTTTTTGAAAATGTTTATTTAGTTTTGGTGTTAGAGAGAATTTTGATCTTATTTTTGCGCTGTCATTGCTATAATACTTTTAAGCATATTTTTCTTTTTTCTTTTTAAATGAGAGACTCGAGTTACGAAAGGCCCGTGAGATCAGATACAGGTGGCAGGCAATCCGGATCAATCCAGTCAGGATTTTCACTTAAAATTAAATAACAATTTTTTCTTTTTTTTTTTCTTCAAAATTCTCTTCTTCACCTGAGATTATTAAATCGACGAGACGAGACATTGAACATTTAAATTTTTCTTGATTTTAATTTATTCTCTACTTCCCAATGACGAGAGTTCCCCGACAAAGAACAACTTGGCGACACAATTCTTTCTAATTTTCATTTTGTTATACAATTGTATATTTATTAGAGAGGCGTTCGTGGTGTTGGCAGAACTAATTCCATAATTCCGCCAATTAGTTGCCGTAGCTGTAGCTGTGAGTATTTACGTGGATTGGCTTTTCATCTCTTACACACCATCTTCAGAGCTACAATAAATGATGGTCATGTATGTACAGATACCGCAATTTTATCAAAAAACGACCGAGCCTCAGCTGTTTCTTTTTCGTTTCTTGCCTCTTATTTTTTAATAAATTTATGCAAGTTGATTGTCGAAAGCGGGCCAAAGAGAACTTACAGTCTCTAACGTGAACTATTCAAATATTCTTTTTAGCTCATATTTACCTCTCCCTTTTTTCTAAGAATGATAGGAAAAATTACCGCTCCAAGAAATTAACGCATTTATTTAGCCTAAACCTACTGTAAACTATTATTTTATATTTCAATCTTGCACTTTTTCTTTGGGAATAAAATAAAAAAGTTGGAGGGAGCAGCAACACCAAATTTTATACAAGGGTTTTTATTTATTTCTTATTGACTAGGAGACCAACAATTGATTTTATTTTACTGAGCTCATTGAGAAAATAAACCAACATTGCTTGACTCTATTTTGCAAATATTTCGGATTGCTTAACGCAATCGATCTTCAGTGCTTCACTGTGCGCTCCTTGCAAGTCACTGTAAAGTAATTGTATTATATAAATATCTATCAGCCCGGTGAACAAGTGGTTAAGTCGATTTGTATAAATGAGCCAATGGCAGGGAGGTATTATCTAAGTGAGCAAGTCGGGGCTAGCTCTTTTTGGAAGTCATTCTAAATCTTCAGTTTTGTAAGCTCTTTAAAAGTCGAAAAATAAAATCGCCCTAACCACTTGTTCAATGGGAATGCTATAATTTTTCTGCTCATCGCCTTCACCATTTATGGAATGGCTTCTCAGATCATATTTTATAATTTTCTGAAGGTGGATTGCATTAAGCAATCTAAAATGCTGTATTTTCGGAATACTTTGGAAAGCAATCGCTGTTCTTTTTTCTCCATAACCCCCAGAGCTTATTTTTTGGGAAACAAAATTTTTTAAAACCAAACGATTCTTTGAATTCATTCTATATTGATATTCAATTTCGGTGTTACTTTTATTTTTTTACAACATTATCAATGTTTACATGAATCGTGTTCTTGTGTTATTTATAATAAGTGTATTATCAGTACAGGTTTTGGATAAGCCGTGCTTTTACTTTATTTTTAATCAGTGACGGATTGGAAAATCAAATAAAAATTCATATATGAAGAGTTTTTAATTCCTTTTGTTTGGAATTTTTTCAAAATCAACGCCCAAATGGACTGCAAATTTGCTTTCGCGGTGGGCGGGCAGGTTAGCCTTTCCTAGGTGCCCGCCCAAAAGACGCAACATCTCGCATCCGCCTATTGATATGGAAAGATGTTAAATATTTGAATGCCATTTAAGGACCTCGCTATCGAGATTTGCTCCAAAGGATGCATTCTGGGAAGTCGACATTTTATTCCTTCTCCGTTTGATGGTTACAAAGATATATTAAAACTGGAATGTTTTTTCATATTGCGTTTGAATCGCGTAATAAGTGACAGCTAATGAATACTCACTATTTATAGAATAATGAAAAAAGGCGTATTAAACGTATTTATTTTTTAACTTCCGATCAGAGGAATAATACAATAATTATTTTTGCCTAGTGAGCGCCTAAGCATTTAGGGAACCATTATGCAAACCCCTTCAAGGTGGTTGCATATCCACAGGCGTTTTGGAGATTTGTTTCTTACTTCTGATTTGATTTATCACATTTTCTTCAACTTGCCATTCATTTATTTGGTTTCCAAAGAAGATTGATTGCTCTCTCTCTCT